>MU780526.1:22641-36553 GCA_026770625.1 Nicotiana glauca | reverse complement strand
GGGGGGGGGGGGGTTCATTTAACTGTTGCTTACTAGGTGATATGACGCAGAGTGTTTTCTTGGTGTGCTATTCTGATGGTGTTTTCTCCTGGTACGCGTTTTGGTGAGTATGCCCCTATTCTTGCCCCATTATGAAAATAAATAGCAAGTTAAAGCCAAATGAGATCGTTTATTACCTCGACTTATAGGGTGACAGGTGGAAGGGAGCGACCGTGTTCCTTTCTTTGGCTATGTTTCGTAGCTGCTATTACTGGTCGAGCTAATATTATCCGAACTCGGATAACATCCTATAAGTCTTTGTCTTGGTGTTTTTGCCGTCGCCCCTATTTGGGTCTGGGAGGTCCTTTCGATCTGATTGGCAATAAGCTGGGAGTACTGGCTTCAGATCTCATCTCAGCCTCTGCTTAGCTTCGGCGTCGTCGAATTCGGGCGCCTTATGGGTTGATGACTTATTTTTTCCGTTGGGATCTTCGAGTTCAAGTCCTAATCTGATCTAGTCCCAAGTGAATGAAGATATGGAAACACAGGCCGCACGACAAGCACACAGGAGAATGCATGAAGTTACAACTAACGGGAAGTAGAACTAGGAGCGAGTTTAGATCTAGAGGAAACTAAAACTTTGGCTAGAAAATCCCCATAGATGGCGCCAAATTGTTCGGCCAAAAAGTTTTAAGCCCTTTTTGTTTAACTAATTGAATAAGAAGATATGGGGTAAATCTTAACCAGAGATAATTTATTCTAGATCTAAGTTAGGAGATAGAGATAAACAAGAATAACTAAATATGTAAATGGATTATAGTTGCGATTAAATTTCGTAATGCAAGAAAAGAATGATTGATCCATTAATATTAAATTACTACGAAGAATACATAAAGGAACGAATCACCGTCCTTGAATAAGACAGATCTCCATACATTTGGTAAAGTTGAATTGCAGACGAATACTTAGATTTTAAACTCTTTGCTCCTCTTTTGGCAAAGAATCTCCGGGGATAGAACCTCTCCTCCTTCAGAGAGATGTCTCTTTACTTTTATGTTCCTATCATCCCCCTTTTAGTGACTCTCTCATGATATTTATACAAAACCCTTTCCTTACCTAGCGATCATTAACCGTGGTACCTAAGCTCTTGGAATATTCCGTAGGATATTCCTCTAAAATGTCTAAGTGTTAAACTTAGCCGTTCGGGCCGAATTGAATGCTCGACCTGTATAGTAGCTAAATCACTCGCCGGTATATCGCTTTCTATACGTGACCTCGGTCTGGTTGACTCTTGGTATTTAATCCTTAAGTAAAATTCCTTTGATCAAATTTTGACACATACAGCCCTTAACCCTTTTTATTATTAGTAAGATAGGTTGAAAGACGAGGATAAATATTTTTTCTCTAATTGGTTGTGAGCATGAAAATTGCATTACGGAAAAGAGGACCGAGAAGAGGAATTTGGTGTTGTATTTGATGTTAATAGTCAATCACCCCTCCACCCCTCTATGAGATTTTTCATTAATTTTATTAAGGCAAAGTGGCCTCCGGACCACTTAAACTTATACCCAATTGTCAACCCGATAAATGAACTTACAAGTTTTCCATTTAAACACTTGTACTTGACTGAATGAGTACCAATAAACACCTCTGACCATTAACCAAGACAATGTGGCAACAATATGTGTGACGTGGAAATAACGTGTGTATATCACGCAAATCAGATGCGTGAAAGCAATTTGCATGAGTAATGAAAGATAAAAATAAAAGATAAAAGGTAAAAAAGAATAAAAAACTCATAAAAATCCACCTGACACCCCATCTCCTCATCCCTTTCCCTTTTATTTTCTTTTTCTTTCCCCTCAAATCACAAGTCCATCTATTTCTCTTTTTTTTTTTCATCTCCATTAGAGGATTTGAAACTCTTCATTGTATAACAATGGTAGATCTATGCTCCATAAAAGTACCTCAAATGAACCAATCTCCTGGCTTCCCAATCATTACAATATCTCCTAAACCTACTAACCTTTGTCTCATTCCCCATTAAAACTACTGAAAAATACCCAAAAATACATCATCCTTAGGAATCAAAATAGATAGCCATTTTTCTTCATTAAAAGCTTTACTGCACAAAAATAAAATGAATATCATCTTTAATATTTTCAGCCTTTCAATGGTGATTTGTTGAGTCAACGACTAATTTTACTGATTTTTTTTGGAGAGAAACAAGAATTTTGGCACAAAATAAGGTCTAAGAAGATTGTTCCCCGACAATTCATCAAACACCACCATAAAGATTCGTTTTTCTAATCAAGTATAGACCATCAACACATAAGAAACATGAAGCTAACCACAGACTTCCCAAGCATCAGCTCGGCAAAATCATGAATTAAATGGTTTTGATCTTGAAATAGAGAGAGATAAGAGAGAACACAAAACACTTGAGGTCCTCAACAAGATAATATAAGGTACGAAATCTGTCAGGATCTTTATTGGTATGCACATCCATTAGTGAACCTGTAACGACCCGATTGGTCATTTTGATTATTAGAACCTTGTCCCCCTAAAAAAGACTTTTCGCACTTGCTTTAACTAAATTAAGACCCGCGGGGATGGTTGGTTCGGGATTTGGAGGATTTTGGGTTGAAATAAGCACACTTGATTCCTTAAGATTTCTTAAAAGGCTAAGTTTGACTTTGGTCAATATTTTTAGTAAACGGACCTGGACTTGTATTTTAACAGTCACAAAGGGTCCATAAAAAAATATAAAACCTAGGCGTATGCCCGGAATTGAATTGCGAGGTCACTAGCCCGGGTAATGAATTTTTGTTCAAAATTGTTAAACTGAAAATTCAAAGGATTTAATGAATTGAATAATGCTTGATCAAGTTGGCCACGACCCCTTATGTTAGTTCTGGAGCCCGGTGCTGGTCCAATATAACATTTAAGGCTTGTCCGCAAAATTTGGTATCAATCCGAGTAGTTTAAGCATGTTTCGGTGCGTTAGAAGTGAAATGAAGAACTTTAAGTTCATATGTTTGATTCAATGGGTTTTAGGGGGTGATCCTTAGATTTAGCATTATTTCAGGTGTTCCGAGGGTTCGAGCGAGTCCATTTTAAGATTTCAAACTTGTCGATATGTTTGGGCGGGCCCGGGGGACTCGAGAGTCAATAGGGCGAGGCTCGAGTGAAGTTGGAAATTTTGGGAAGGAGTTGAAGCTCCCAGCTATCTGTCATAACCACACTTGCGGTTGGTCAGCTGCAGGTGCGAGACCGCATGTGCGGTCTTTCCATCGCAGAAGCAGCCAAGGGTGAGGATCCTAAGAAGTGTATATGCGGCTTCTTAGCTATAAAAGCAGCTTCATAGGAGCGACCCAAAGACCGCAAATGTAGTCCATGCCTTCCTAGCCAATTCTGCAGATGCAACCCTTCTTTCGCAGAAGCGAGACCGCAGATATGGTTCCCTAACTGCAGATTCAGAAATCGCTGAAGGCAGAACATTCATTTAATACTGGAATATGTCATCTTTTATACATTTCCACCATTGTTTGGGTGATTTGGTAGTTTCCAAAGGGAGAGACTCCATCTAGAATCTTGAGGTAAGTCTATGACACTTATTTCTAGTTTAATACTTGAGTTTTGGGTAGATTAATACACAAAGATTAGGGTAAATCATGGGAATAAAGCAAAACCTAGGGTTTTGATGAAACATAGATTTTACCACGAAATTTGTTATGGAATGAAATAGAAATCATATATTATTTATCCTTAGGTTATAGAGAACAACTTCCTTCGAAAAATTTTAGAATCTGGGCACGTGGGCCCTGAATTAAATTTTAGGGAACTTATGTTTAAGGTTGGTAAATTGGAAGTACTCTTTGAAGCGAGGTAAGTCTCCTATCTAATCTTTTAAGAGAGAATTTTCCTCATAGGTATAATAATTGAATAATTTGCCACTAAATTCGGTGGCTACATACGTTCTAGGTAATGAGAGTCCATGCGTAGCCACTATTATGATTAAGTTAGGGTAGTCTAGGACCCAAACCCATGCTTTATATGATGTTCTTGTAAAATTGTGATTAATTTGGTATTGCTTAAATCATGTTGAATGTGGTAAATGAATCTAATGAGAAGAACATCATTTTCTTGGCCCTTTCAAAAAGAAGTTGATATTTTTGCGAGTAATTGCTCTCATGATATATATATTCTTGCATGCCTGCGTTGTGTTTAATTACGTTTGACCGTGTCGCATGTATGATTCGCGAGTAGGGTAATAGATAAATATATGGTTTGCGCCGTTCGACCCTCCGGCAGTGTGCACTTAATCTTTATGTTGGATCGGGCCGTACGACCTCGGCACTACTTGCGTATGCTAATTGCTTGGCATTTTGCTGTGAACGGAACTTTGTTATATGCCCTGAAATGTAAATGGCTAACTGTGACATCAACTAAGGAAGGACTTGTTACTTCATGTTATAAATGGTTTATCATTTGTGCTTCCATGCTTAGTATAACACTTATTATATTATTTGACCCTAGTAGGTGTCAAGTCGACCTCTCGTCTCTACTTCTTAGATATTAGACAGGATACTTACAGGGTACATATTATTTAAGTACTCATACTACACTTCTGTACTTAATTATACAGGATCTGAGGCAGGTACATCTGGTTACCAGACTAGAGCATACCCTTGATCCGGCCGAGATTGCACGATGAGCTGCTCCCTTCCAACGCCGTTCAGCATCTCGATAGAGCCTTTTCTTTACTTTTGGTTGTCTTCTCTATTTTAGATAGTAGGATAGTATTATTATTTTGTATATTCTACTAGCTGCCCACGTATTCGTGACACCAGGTCTTGACACACACATTAGTAGACTATTTTTTGTTGGAATTATAAAATTATTTTGGTACAATGTTAATTATTGCTTGTTTGAAATTCAAATTTAGTTTCGTAACTATTTTGAAAAAAGGTAGAACTAGAATTTGTTAATATTTTCGAATTGGCTTGTCTGACAACGGTGTTGGCGTGCCATCACGACCCGAGGTGAAATTGAGTCGTGACAGAACCATTCTTAGATTTAGTGAATGATATATGCTCATTCCCCCTCCCAACTCTATCGGGTTCAGGCTAGTTGTTATGATTTAATAGGTCTTTTGAGAGGAATATTTTTAAGATTAAGATAATGAAAACCATTAATGATGGCCGAGTATTGAATATGGTGGAATCGTGGTGGACCGGCAGGAGCTTTGACCATGATGAACACGATAAAAATAATTTTTTTGAAGAGGAAGAGAACAAAAATCTGGTAAAATGATTTTTCTTTTAAAGTAGGACCCACAGATTACACATGCCAAAGAATAAAAGGTTTAGTTGTAATAATCCCAAATATTTTATACACCTATTAATTAGGAGACTGGAGAATTAATTTAATTTGTATATATTGGGGTCAAATATTAAGTTGTGGAAGGAAATTTTGTCTATATGAGATATGCTACTAAATAAATGGTTAGTGGCTAATTTTTTAAATTACACTTATATGGTTGACTTTGGTTATTTATTAAATAAATTGGAGTGGGCTAAGCCCATTATCTTATAGCTGCCACGTTTTTAGTGACCTTAATAATAGAAAATTTGGGTAATTAGTTCCTTGCTCTTGATGAAACAAAGAGGCAAAATACTCGGAGATAATTCGTGTTGAGGAAATTAGTAGCGGCATCGCAAGACGTTTGGTGGTTAGCTATTATAGTGCAGGTATGTCGATTAGTTCGCTGCTGTGTATATAAAAAGAAGCATGCACATTAGTTTTAGTAAAGAAGTGTAATGGTAGTTCAATACCAAGCCATGGTGTGATATTAATTAGGGGATACAATGATTACACAATATTTGGGCAATTCTTTAGAAGTAAAAGTTAGAGAAATTAGCCGTGCATATGTGTGAATTTTCGGTAATGTTCAAACTCTCCTTATAGTGTATCGAAATTAGAATTGTTTTACATACCTTAGGATTTTTTGTTATAATAGGTGTCAATCATTATGTAATGATTACTAGGATAAATTTATTTGGAAAAAAAAAGGAAGGGTGTTGATATATTTGTACTTAAACTAGTCTCATTATATATGATCTTTGTTAAGTGTAAATTAAGTTAGGGCGCAATGATGAAGTTTTGGTGTTTAACTGCATTGCAATGACAATATTGAACTTGGGTTTGAATCCTATGAGGGTAGTATTGAGTCCAATAGATAGGTACCAATTAAGAAGGAATATTATAGACAGTAAAGTTATTTCAGTTGAAATTTATGCACATGATTAAGGAAATTGAATAGTAAAGAGAATATACCATATAAATACCTTTTTATTTAAAAGATTTTGGACTAATTTAAATTACTCATAGCATGGGTAAGTACAATTCGTCAAATTAATGATAAAATATAAAATCCGATGATTGGGTATTTTAAATTAGCTATTAATTAGCCTAAACATACAAATTAACATAAAGACCGATATTATGTAATTATAGATTAAATCGGAGAAAGTTGTACGAAGTGCTCGAGGTGAAACATTTGGAATTTCAGCACGAGTAATGTGAGTAGTAATGTAAGGACCTGGCAGGTTGTTTTGAGAATTTAAGCTCCATTCAGTTGCGCACAGTCTTGAACAGCTTCATAATATGAGCATCAAATTGTGTGCATGGTTGAATTCAGTTAATGGATAATTCAGAGTCAAATTGGAAGAAGGAATCTAGTTTTGGAAGTTTGAAAAGTGAGAATTTGACGGAATTGGACTTTTGAGTAAACGACCTCGGAATGAATTTTTGATAATTCCAACAGCTTATTATGGTGATTTTGGACTTAAGCGCGCATTCGGATTCAGATTTGGAGGTCCGTAGCGTAAATAGAGGTATTTCAGCGAAAGTTAGAAAAGTTGAAGTTTGGAAAATGGAGAAGTTTGACTCATAGTTGACTTTTGTGATAACATGGTTGAAATGTAATTTCGACTGTTGGAGCAGCTCCATCATGTCATTTTACACTTGTCTGCTAAATTTGGCGTCATTCCAGGTTAATTTGATTGGTTTCGGTACAAGTTTTCGAATTTGGAATATTTGGAAGTTCATAGTTCGATTCATGGTGTGATTCATCATTTCGGCGTTGTTTGGTCTGATTTGAGACCCCAAACGAGTCCATGTTAGGTTATGTGACTTTTTTTTTGTGTTTGGACGGGATCCCGAAGGGCCTCGGGTGTGTTCCGGGTTATTTTTCCCTTGTTTTGAATTGTTATTTCTGATTCTGGTATTCCTCTTTCGCGATCGCGAACCTCATATCGCGTTCACGATGTGTTGTTACTGGTCGCCTCTTTTCCCTTCACTGCGGTCGCATAGAAGCTCTCGCGATCGCGAAGGTCTGTTTTTCTCTACCACGCGATCACATCTATATTCCCATGTTTGCATTGTAGAAATTAGGAGTTTGGGGCGGTTGGCTATTTTCTCTTCGTGTTCGCATTAATCACCCCGCGATCGCATAAGCCCTGCCTATTGCTCACCGCATTCACGCACCTTTTCTCGCGATCGCATAGGGTATTTCTTGACAGCTTTGTATCTCTTCTACGCGATCGCATCTCTTCTCCCACGATCGCGATGCAAAAAAACTGGGCAAGCAAAATATATTCCAAAATTGAGGGTTTCACCATTTTCATCACATTTTGACTTCTAGAGCTCGGTTTTTGGTAATTTTTGGTGATTTTTTCATGAAATTCAATTGGTTAATTTGGTTGAATTGATGCAGCTGGTTGAGACTGATACTGGGTATAGATTTAGAATCAGGTCTTTTGGAAATGGATGAAAGGTGAGAATTCTGGTTCTAAGGCTTTTTTTATCAATCCACTAGGCATTGCATAGGGCTATTTATATATATATAAAAATCAAAAACAAAGACAGTGTTCGGAGGTATTACAAAATGAAAGAGATAAACTTTGACGGCAATATTCCTCCTATTACTTATACCGAGTAAAGAACTCAATGTTGGTATCACATATGATCTACTGTAAAAATTGACAATAAGAACTAGGCTTACATAGTAAAAGTACACATTTGCTGATTTAGCCCAAGAAAAATGCTTTGTGAGTAATTCACTGTGTGGACCAACATAATTAATGTAAAATATTGCACTCACTGTTGGTCTCCATGATTTTATGTAGTATTTGCCTTTTGTCGTCCTCCATTCAATTGTGATCCATAAGTGTGCTGAAATACTTTTTTATTTTCTTTATATCTCCTATGATACAAGCTAAGAATTGCTTTCCCCTCCACGAGCTAATGACTGTTCTCTTGTGTCTCGTCCAAATATAATCCTGCATTTCAAACACTGCTTCCTTCCCCATGTTATTGTCCTCTCTAGCTTGCATCCTATTGGAATGAGTACATAGTACTAATACCACTACTTGAGAATTGGGCATAAGGAAGGGTAAAATAACATTATTAGTTCCTGAAAAAAGATCCCAAACAAAGCCTTGTTCTTCATAAAAATTAGCCAACATCTGCATCTATTATCCTTAAAACCTGCTTCCTCTATTGTGTTGCTCTTTTCTTCCACTTCGTGTGCTATCAACATGTGTCATTTTGTGATTCCTTCATGAAGACAAGTTTGATACATGTTGATATCAAACCAACTTCTCTTGTTGCTGCTCGAAAACTTGCTGAACACCAATTGTGGTAGTAAGTTCCCATTCTTCATGTTATTGCATCCCCTTTTTCCTTCTTGATTGGGCTGAGCTACCAACCATTGAAGTCGTAATAGAAGGCAATGCATGAGTACACTAATGCATCCACACACAATCTCTAAATCACAACTTACGCACAACCACAGTTGCCTCTCGAACATCTGTTTAAAAGGTCTAAAGTGATCAGCATTTGTGGTCCATTCTAGCCTTGTTGCTATGTATGTGCATCTATATTTTTCATCTTCAGTAGATTGAAGATTAGTCAACATATGATCCATCGGGAGATTAATCACTTCATGTAAAGTTTCTGAGGGAACTGTTCCTTTACAACTGAAGCCATTTGCTGCATTGCATAGCATTTGCATGCCACTGTGGCTCGTCCAATTATATTTTGAAGTACATAAGGAATAACATGTCTTTACTGGCATGCTGCATTGTATAGGCTGTCCCATAAAACACACTGCCCTTAAAAGCTGCAGCAAATAGGAGTGCATTATCATATGAGTTTCACCTGCAAAAAAAAAAGTATGTCAGAGAAAACGACCATTAATTCCTCCTCCTAATGGATGTGCACGTTGTAGTTTCCAAAATTCTGAGACACGCGTGTATGAGGACCAATGCTACCGGTGTGGATTAACAAAGTATAAAGCTGCTATGTTCTATTGTGTGTTTCCACCTTTTCCTCGAAATCACATGTTCTCTAGCATGCTAGTGCTAATGCCAATGTCTTTAACCATTCTTTATTTGAATCCTTTTTTATTATAGCCGAGATTGTTAGTAATAAAAGCCTAAACCAGTAGTGCAAGCTGGACGTAGGGTCCATTGCTGCAAAATTCAATTGAAAAATACAAAAGCTCCATACATTGCGCCCTTCTTTAATATTACAGAACATTACACCTAAAGTATTATGCTTTCCATGCTTCATTTTCTTTCTACATCTTTTTATTGAATTGTTGTGCATTGTATTTCTTATGACCTTGGAGTGAAAAAATGATCTCAGGTGCCCTAAGAATTTTGTAGCTCTATTTTTTCAAACCTATTGCAGACCACTCATATTCTTTTTTTCTAAGAACCAAGCATGTATAATAAAGATCAAAAGCTGTGCGAAGTGCAGCTTTTGAACTAAATCATGTGTTGTCTCGCATGCTTGCTTTGTGTCCAAAGCTTTGAGCCAATCTTGTGGTGCTCGATTGGTGAAGTTCATTCTGGGCATTTTACTCCAATTGCCCCATGCTTTTGCTGTATCTACCAGTACCCCTGAATCTCCTCTTTTTGAAAGCCCAAAGCACATGTATTTAACCTGGACCACCTTTCTTGACATTCGCATCCATGTGTGAATTCTTTTTGATCCCATCGTGAGTTCTTCTTTTATCCTATACTTGTGCATATTATTAAAAATCCCACAGTAGCACGTA
Source organism: Nicotiana glauca (assembly GCA_026770625.1). NCBI lineage: Eukaryota > Viridiplantae > Streptophyta > Magnoliopsida > Solanales > Solanaceae > Nicotiana > Nicotiana glauca. The sequence goes on along the minus strand of MU780526.1, from coordinate 26,445 downwards.
CACTCATCTAACCATTTTTTAATGACTATTGGCTCTTTGAAAGCATAGGGAAATACCCTCGTATTGGCCCCTGCACAAAAGAATAGATAGTTAGAAAATTACCAACCAGTATATCTTCCTCCCTTAGGATTTGAATATATTGGTCGCATAAAAAGTCATGTCTCATGTTCCTTCCTTTCTCTTGACTTCTTATCTCCTGTTTACCTTCACCCTTAGACTTGGACATTGTATCTTATCGTAATTTACTATCCTCCTCCCTTGTACATCCATATTCCAAAAATGTTGGCATTCTATTTCTCCATGATCTAATACTTGATTGGCTAAGTGATCTACCAACTTGTTGCCTTCCCTATAAGTATGAGAACCTTTGTAATTTACCCCATTCATAAGCTGCATCATTTCATCTACTTGCTCAGATATGATCTATGGTGGTTTCTAGATAACATCCATTATTTTTTTAAATCATTGAATTAGTTTGAAGACATACATGATAGTATTGTTGAATTTTGCAGAATCTCAGTGCTTCTACAATTGCTTTCGCTCCAGCTACTGTGTTTGTTGTCTCCTCAATTTCCTTCCCTACTGCCATTACTATATCACCCATTTCATTTCTTACACAAAAACATATTGAGCTCCTGCCAGGGTTTCCCCTCGATGCCCCATCAGTATTGATTTTTAACCAGCCTGGACTTGGGAGTTCCCACATGACTTTTCTCACCTTAAGTTTTGGAGTGTAATTTTCCAACATGACAAATAGATCTTGCCATTTTAGAGGTACCATGTCGATCCCAGGCTTTTTTACTTTCACCAGTGCCTGCAGATTCGATGAAACTTGATAAATCACCCTGCTAGTTGAAACGGCATCCCCATATTTCATTCTATTTCTTCTTTTCCAGAGTTGTCAAACTAAACATGAAGGGAGTGCTTGCATTACTGGTTTTATCCTTGGGCACACATTAGCAGTCCAACATTTTGTAATTGCTTGGTGCAGTGTTAATCCCTCCACAGCTATTCCTGCCCTCGATAGAAAATACTTCCAGTTGTCTTTGTATTTTCTGATCTAAAAAACGTGTTAAAGATAGTCCTCATTAGGCTGTATACAACACCAACATTTCGAAGGCATGCAGTAGCCTATCCTTTTCATGAAATCATCGAAAGGTAACTTTGCTTTCCACATTTTCCACATGAAAAAGGCTATATTAAAAGGTAGTCTCTTTACCCAAATCATCCTATAAGCTGTTTTTGGTTCTTTTCTTCTTCTCATATAATCCCATGATGACTTAACACTAAAATATCCTATTGTTTCCAGCATCCGACAAGGCATGCCAAGCACATGCTGAGATGAAGGAGGTTTGATTTTCTCCAGAATGTACACTGCAAAGTCTTCAGGAAGCAGTTCAAATAACCTGTCCATATTACACTCACCATCTTCGCTAACATCATATACATTATGTACAGTTTCATTAATGCCAAAGTCCTGAGTAACTAAAAAATATAGTGCCCCAAGACCTGTCCAGTTGTTAAACTAAAATAGTGAGGATCCCATTTTTGGCTGCCAAAAGATTTGATGTTCAATCAGATCTCTGCATGCCAACATTTTTCTCCAAATATGAGAACCCTCCTTCCATGGAACAATTACAAAATTCAATTTCTTATAGTATTTCTGACACAAGAAAGAGCTTCATAGGCTTGGTTTTGTTCGGTAATTTTACCACAACTTGCTAAATAATGCCTTTGCTCCATCATGCAATGACCTGAAACCTATTCCTCCTTCCTCAACCGGCATGCATAAGGTACTCCATGAAGCCCAATGCCTACTAGTTCCTCCTATAGAGGTGCTCCAGAAAAACTGAGCAAACAATTTGTGCAACCTATTTATCACATAATTTGGAGGGTTTACAGGTGATAATAGATGCATAGGCATGCTTTACAGTACATGGGATATGAGAACTGCCCTGGCCCCTACTGATAATAGCTTACCCTGCCATGATTGCAGTTTGTCCATTACCTTAGTAATTAGAGGCTGATAGAATTCCAGCTTTCTCTATGAATAAATTATTGGACAACCTAGATATATGATAGGAAAATCATTCCTATGAATACCTATGATCCTTTCCACCTTGCTGAAAACTTCCATGTCTATTAAATAATGGAGGTACACAACTGATTTGGCCTTGTTAACAAGCTGCCCAGATGCAACTTCATATGCATTCAACACTTCCATAATCAGTATTAGAGATGTTTCATATGAGGATAAGAATATAATCATGTCATATGCATATGCCAAATGATTGATATTTGAACTCCACTTTGGCATCCCAAATCCACAGAAATACAAGTTAGTATGTAGTGCATTGAAACCCCTAGATAATGCTTCAGCTGCCAAGATAAACAAAGTTGGAGATATAGGATCACCTTATTTTACTACCCTTGAGGACTTAAAAAACCCATAAGCTTGACCATTGATTAGAAAATAATACGAATTGTTTGAAACTAATCCAAAGAACATCCTTATAAACCTTTATGTGAATCCCATTTTTCTCAGTACCTTGGTTAGGAATATCCAAGATAATCGATCATAAGCTTTGGTCATATCCAACATCAGGATGACATTAGGTCCAGTCTTAGTTCTAAGCCTCATATTAGTCACTATATCCTGAGTTAGTAGGATGTTTTCTAAAATATTCATGCCCTTAACAAAACCTGACTGTTCCTCCGATATCAGACTTGGGAGAAATTTCACTAGTCTTTCATGTACCACCCTCGATATAACCTTATTGGAAAAGTTACTAAGGCTTATTGGTCTTAGATCAGAAAAAGTGGTAACTTCTTTTTTCTTTGGTAGCATCACTAAGTTGGTGTGTGTTACACACTTGGGTAGCTCATGACCATTGAAAAAAGCCCTCACCATGTCATACAGGTCATCCCCTATTATGTCCCAACAAGAATGATAGAATTTTCCTGTCATACCATCCGGCCCCCCATCACATTCACCATTAAGTCTAAGTACTGCCACTTTAACCTCCTCTTTTGTTGGCTGCTTAACCTCCTAAGGCTTATTGGTATTGCTAGAAAGGCTAAATTTCAGTTGAGATAGTGTCGTCAGGCTTATACGGATTGGGGTGATGTGGGATCACCCGCGGGTGTATGTTGAAAGTGTTCATTCAGTGACTTGAGGACGTCAAGGAGAATCTTGGCACGTTTGAGGACGAACGTTGGTTTTAAGAGGTGGATGATGTAACAACCCGGCCGGTAGTTTTGAGAATTTAAGCTCCGTTTGGCGGCGCACTGTCTTGAACATCTTCGTAATATAATCATCGACTTGTGTGCATAGTTGAATTAAGTTAATGGATTATTCAGATTCAAATTGGAAGAAGGAATCTTGTTTTGGAAGTTTGAACGAAGAGAATTTGACCGGAATTGGACTTTTGAGTAAACGGCCCCAGAATGAATTTTTGATGATTCCAACAGCTTCGTATGGTGATTTTGGGCTTAAGCGCGTGTTCGGATTCAGATTTGGAGGTCCGTAGGCTAAATTGAGGCATTTCGATGAAAGTTGGAAAAGTTGAAGTTTGACCCATAGTTGACTTTTGTGATAACGGGGCCAGAATGCAATTCTGAGAGTTGGGGCAGCTCCGCCTTGTCATTTTGGACTTGTCTACAAAATTTGTGTCATTTCGGGTTGATTTGATTGGTTTTGGCACAAGTTTTTGAATTTGGAAGATTTGGAAGTTCATAATTAGATTCATGGTGTGATTTGTCATTTTGGCATTCTTTTGTGTGATTTGAGACCTCGAGCGAGTT
>MU780526.1:10663-22121 GCA_026770625.1 Nicotiana glauca | reverse complement strand
GGGGGGGGGGGGGGGGCTCGGGTGTGTTCCGGGTGGGATACAGGTCATTTTCCCCTTATTTTGAATTGTTGTTTCTGCTTCTGGTATTCCTCTTTCGCGATCGCGAACCTCATGTTGTATTCGCGATGTGTTGTTGTTGGACGCCTCTTTTCCCTTCTTTGTGTTTGCATAGAATCTTTCGGGATCGCGAAGGTCTGTTTTTCTCTACCACGTGATCGTATCTGCATTCCTGCGTTCACATTGTAGAAATTAGGATTTGGGGGCGGTTAGCTATTTTCTCTTCGCATTCGTATGAATCACCCCGCGATCGCGTAAGCCCTGCCTATTGTTCATCGCGTTTGCACCACTTTTCTCGCGATCGCGAAGGGTATTTCTTGACAGCTTTGAATCTCTTCTGCGCGATCGCGTCTCTTCTCCCCCGATCGCGATGCACAAAAACCTGGGCAGGCAGAATATATTCCAAAATCGAAGGTTTCACCATTTTCATCGCATTTTGACTTCTAGAGCTTGGTTCTTGGCAATTTTTGGTGGGTTTTTCACGAAATTCAATTGGTTAATTTGGTTGGAATTGAGCCGTTCGGAGGTCTTTTCACCCCAGAAGTGCATCTTAGAGTATCGATTTGTCTTCTTTGAGGTAAGTATCTTGCCTAACTGTGACGATCCGGCCCGTCGTCACGTGAGTTACCACCCCATTTTCCCCATATTATGTTGTTCTATGCTTTAATATCAGTATTTCAATGAATCAGATAGAATTGAATTGGTTTTAGTTTGAAATGAGGCACTTAGCCTCTTAGAAGGAAGTTTGTTTTGGAAAAGTCAACTGAAAGTTAACTATATAGTTAGAAGGCTCGGATGTGAATTTTGGTGATTTGGTTAGCTTCGGGGGATGATTGATGACTTAGGAGTGTGATCGGAATTGAGTTTGGAGGCTCGATGTAGAATTAGGCTTGAATTGGCGAAGTTAGAATTTTGGCGAATTCTGGTTGATGGGTGAGATTTTTATCCGAGGTTCGGAATGAAACTTCTGAGAGTTGCTGTAGCTTCGTTGGGTGATTTTGGATATGTGTGCAAATTTTCAGGTCATTCGGACATCGTTTGGTCGGGTTTTTGATCGAATGTGCACTTCGGAAGTTTTTAAGAAACTTAGGCTTGAATCCGATGTGAATTGATGATTTTGGTGTTGTTTGATGTGTTTGGATGATTGGAACAAGTTCGTATGATGTTTTGGGATGTGTTGGTCCATTTGGTTGAGGTCCCAGAGGCCTCGGGATGATTTCGGATGGCTAAACGGAGGTTTTGAACCTTGAAATGTTGCAGAAAATTGCCCAGCTGTTGCAGACCAAAATTTATCTTCGCGTTCGCAGCCTTAAGAATGCGTTCATGATGAGGAACTTTGCAGACCATCATGTTCGCAAGAGCTGCTTTGCGTTCACGTAGAAGGGGCCCTGAGGCCCTACCTATTTTGTTCATTGCATTCGCGACACCTGGGTTCGCGTTCGCGTAAGGAGAAGGTCAGAGGCATCGCGATCGCGGTTTGTTGAACGCGTTCGCGTAAGAGGAAGAGTTAGATCATCACGTTCCCGGGCTTGGAGCCGCGTTCACATAGATGTAATTTGTGGTCAACGGAATTTGTTCACTGCGAACACATGGGTGTTGACTGCGTTCGCGTAGGTTAAAAGGGTCACCTGGGTAAAATGTTTAAAGGACATTTCATCCGTGACTTGGGCTCATTTTCCACCATTTTTTATCAAGCTTTGAGAACTTTGAGGCGAGTTTGAAGAGGGATTCAAGGAGGAATGATTGGAGGTAAGTCCCATGGTCTAGAAACATCATCTAATTATGATTTCAACCTTTAAATTCATGGAAATTGGTTAAAAAGTGAAGAACTAGGGCTTGAGTTTTGATGATTCAAATTGGAATTTGATAGGTCATTTGAGCTCGGATTTTGGAGTTCTTGTATGTGTGGACTCGTGGCGAGATGAGGAATCCGTTAATGTGAGTTTTATAATTTTTCAAGAAGCGGGCCCGGGGCTCGGGTTTTGCTAGTTTCGAGATTTTTGCTATATTTCGATTGTTTTCGGTTGGGTGTTGTCCCATTGGTATATTGTGATGTATTCGCTCTGTTTTTGGTTAGATTCGACGTGCATGGAGGCCAATTTGAGGGACAAAGGCATCGCGAGCGAGGAATTTCACCGGTTCGAGGTGAGTAATACTTGTAAATGATATCCTGAGGATTCGAAACCCCGGATTTGCGCATCGTAGTGCTGTATTGAGGTGACTTACATGTCGGATATGAGAGTGGGGTAGAGCACCATTGGGGACTGTGACTTGGTCCGTCCCGGTTGTTGATTTTTACTGTGTAGTTAACTGAAACTACTTGTTATCATCATAGTTTGGACTGATTGCTATGTTTTGGCTTCGTGCCAACTATGTGAATCCTTCGGGGATTGAGATTTCTATTTTTAGCATATCTTGCATATCATTTGGCTTCAGTCCAAGGTTTTAAATACTGTTTTGCAAACTCAGCCATACTTCTAAGTTTTGAAAACTCAAATGATACTTTAAATACTATTTCGGGCTGAGAATTATTGTTTTTTAAATGCCCAAGGGATTATAATGTTTTCTGGACTGTGCGTGGATCGAGATGCACGCCGCAGTAGTGACTTGAAACAATAACAATGACACTGTATATGTGATATGAAATAATGGTAATAAGGACACTGTATGATGTGACTTGTAACAGTGGTAACAATGACACTGTATGATGTGACTTGAAACAGTGGTAACAATGGCACTGTATGATATAAATTGGTCAGGTAACATTGGCTGACTGGTCAGGTAACATTGACTGACCAGTATATTGCGCATGGGCTGTAGGAGCCTCTCTGGAGTTTGCACACACACAGTGAGCGCGAATATCCACTTTGCCAAGTAACAATGACTGGCCAGGATTCGATTGATGCCACGAGATGGCTTGACATTGCGCTTGGGCCATATGGGGCCCCTCCCGGAGTCTGTACACAGCCCCAGTGAGCACCGTCGACGATAAATAAATGGAGCGGGCTGCACGCCGCAGCGGGTACTAGAGGGTACCGTCATATGCATTGCATTGCACTCATGCACTTGTTCTTATTTTTGTAATGTTGTCATGACATTCAGCACTCTTATCATTGGCATCCATGCTACTTATTGCTCTGTTTACCAGACACCCTGGTGTTATTTGTTAATGGAGTGCTGCGCCGGAGAGGCTGATGTTGTACTTTGTAAGTTGATATTGAGCCCGAGGGGCAGATTTCTGATTATTTCTTCTTGTTGAAATTATTTTCGCAACTGTTGAAAAGATCATTTTCAAAAGAGCTTTTAAATTGAGCCAAGATATTTCTAAAGGGTTTTCACAGTTTTCACTGATTTTTCTCCATTGAAGGGCTTTTCTATGCTTCTATATAGCATGACGATATGTTTTACGTGATTTCTTACCACTCAGTTATTATTTACTCTTATTACCACTGAGTTGGAAGTACTCACTTTACTCCCTGCACCTCGTGTGCAGTTGCAGGTATTGTTCACCCGGTAGCGGGTTATTAGTTGATTAAAGATATACTAATGTAGCTGAGCAAGGCGACCGCCATCGTCCGCGGCACCGCACTTCATCTTTAAATTTCCAGATTTTATTTTGTATATGTAATATTGGTCCTATAGTAGTGTTCCTACTTCTTAGATGCTCGTGACTTGTGACACCCCGGTCGGGTTGTGTGGGGTTGTATTCCTGATTATTATTGCTGTTAAGCTGTATCACTTTACTCATTTATGTTTAAATAATTTAAAAAGGAAGTGAATTGGGTTAGTTGGCTGCCCTTGTCTTCACGAGAGGAGCCATCACGACCAATATGGGTTTGGGTCGTGACAAGTTAGTATCAGAGCCTAGGTTACTTGGTCTCACGAGTCATGAACAGGTTTAGTAGAGTCTCGCGGATCGGTACGGAGACGCCTGTATTTATCCTCGAGAGGCTGCAGAACCTTTAGGAAAACTTCACTTTCTTGGAATTCTTATCGTGCGTACTTGATTCAGCTTGAGATATAACTCTTGAAATTCCTTCCACATGTCTGCATATGCATATGAGCGCTCGGTATTATAAGTGCCCTGATGGCTTGTGATTCCCCGATCGAGGGGAGAGATGTGATCTCGTGAGTTTGATGTTGGGCCAGTCTGGAGGACTTGAGGCCGGATCTTGCCTATGGCTGGAGCACTGAGGTGCTGATCATACGAGCAAGTGTTTTGAACTTATATTTTCGGTATTGTCGCTATTAGCTGGAATGTCGGTTTGGTATTCATGTGATGAGTATGTGGTACTACGAGATGTATCTATATGACTTGGAAGTGACGAAGGAGTTTGCTGGATAATAGATGAACTGTTAAGTGATTCGTTTCCTATTGTGATTTGTTGTGTAGCCCCGAGTTATGGGCGCGTGAAGAAATTTTTGTGTCTCCTAGTTTTGAAGTAAAGTGCATTGCGTGTGGCGATATGAGTTGAGACTCAGGAAGACTTAATGGATGTGTTATGTGTATGATGGTGGAAGGTGTGCTGAAATACTAAATTGAGGTGAAGCAGGTGGGATATCTCCTATGGAGTGTTCTTAATGGGTACGATTTTTTATGTATATTGTTAGAAGACCTCATGTTTAATTGAAAGGTACGTGTTGTAACTTGATAAATTCGGGTCGCTTAAGGGAGTGGACTCAGTTGATATGGGGATGAATGCGAGGTTTGCAGAGGATTGCATAACAGGATGATCTGTGTTTTCACAAGCTTGTAGATGATTGAGTTTAATCTCATTGTGGCATCATTAGAGTGAAAGTGTTATGAAATGATCAGGATGTCTTGATGTATGGCTTCGAGCCAAGATGGGGAGGTTATTGTTGAATAGCTGACTGCACGGTTATGTGCTATGTTGTTTCCGTTTTGAGATATGCTGGCGGATCAGTCCTGGTTGCAGAAAATGAGCCGAGGATGGCACGAGTGGAGCAAAGTTTTGATAAAGGTTATACGATGCTTCGTAGATGTGTGAAAATATTAGGATGTCTTGAGCTGTTGTTGATAAAGAAGGCTCAGTGTATAGAGAAGGAATATGTTCGTTTGTATTGGAATGAGGTCATATCCTTCGGTGTCAGAGTGCTAATAAGGCACGAGTGGTTCTGTTCGTTAAGTCAGGTAAATTGCAGTTTGAATAAGAGTGAATGACTCTCGTGAATGGTTTTAATGTGTTCAAGATTGTACATGTATCAATCAGGTGTCTCAAGGTTGTGTATGTGGTCAGAGACTGTTTATTCATCAGGGAATGTCGAGGCTTGTGGTATTTTTATGTTAATTGTGGGATCCTATGTATCGGCATCTGGAAAGTAATGGCAGCGAATTCGGGTTTGCAGGAAGTTCTTCAAGTAAAGTATTCTGGAACGTGGTATTTCTGGGAAGCATTGAGAGAGTATTCGGTGGCTTATGAGTTTTAGACAGTGTGGTCTTATGTTCGAATCTCCTGTGGTAGGCCTGGATTGAGGCATTGTAATGCTACAGCGAGGGAGAAATATCAAGTTAAGGATGAATCAGAAAGGAAATTTGATAGATGGAATTGGAAGAAAGTTCTTGTTGGGTTTTACCGTGGTTTGAAGATGAGTATATTTCTTATGGTTATGCGAAACATGGAGTGTGTAATGATTTTTCTACTAAATGGGATCAATGAAAGTTCTTGACCAGTTAAGTGTGTCGATATCTACGGCGCGAAAGGGAGATAAAAGTTCTCATGTTATCCCAGTGTGGCTTGGTATATTAGACTTTGCATGTGATGTTGAGCTGTAGACTGGTTGTCGCAATGTGGGTTATTCTAGACTATTGTGCTATCGGCTATGTCGGAAAATGCCACTGGTTGCGTGGCGAGGTGCATCGGATTATGTTATAGCAGAGTGGTTGGGATTCCAAAGATTAGCGAATGGCTGGGAAGGATTGCTTTCCTTAATTAGGCCTTTGTGACGGATGTCAGTATAGCGGTTTCTACCATTGATTCAGTTCCGGTATTGAGGGACTTTTTGCGGATGCGTTCCTTGTGGCAGGGCATGTCGTCGGGCGAGATTGTGGATTTCGGTATAGATTTGGTGTCAGGCACCGTACCGTATGGCTCCGGCATGAGTTATAGTAGTGGAAAGAGCAACTTCAGGCTTCTTAGTAATGAGTTTGTTGGTAAGCTGATTGGATACGTGTTCAGCTTGAGTTGGCTTGGTTGGCCCCGAATTGTATTGTTGATAGATAGGTTGAATCTATCATTATTGAGCTTGTTAGTGATCTGGGGAGATCTATGAGTTGCTGTTTCGGTCCTGTGAGGCATTGTGATTTCAGACTGTGGGCACATATAGTGCGGTGCTATCGAAATTCATAGTGGAAGTTGAGGGGGAAGGACCTCAGTTGTGTTTGAGTTTTGCAGCTTACAACGCTATATGTAGATATTGTATGCACTCAGTATGCTTACGACCAGTACTCGATATTTTGTTGTACTGAGCAAATTTGGCTCGATATGCATCTCCTTATGTGAGATATATGTATGGATCGGATGGCACGCCGCCATGGATATGTATGGATCAGGTGGCACGCCGCCATGAGTATGTTATCAAGATCGGGTTGCACGCCGCAACAGTGTGATGTTGAGAACAGTTTTCCATATGTTACTTGCTATGTCTTGCTTCCTGCTTTCCAAAGAAAGTCCGTATTGGGTGTTGCTCGGCGAATAGCGCATAGGTTGTGTCATTTCAGGATTGAATGGTGTATATTACTTACTTCACCGTGGGTGTGATGGAATGCTTGGTTTCAGACATCAATCTGTGTGTAGCTGTCTATTTTGAGCATAGCGACTTGAGGTACTTCATGTGTAACAATGTTTGGATAAGATCGCATATTGTAGCGAGGCTACATGGAGATTAGACCCTTCGAGGTAGGTTCAGGTATTCTATTTATATGATATGGGACGGGGTCCCAGCCTTGTGTTGTGATGGTACTGAGAAGTTTGAGTTACAGCTCTTTCGTTTGAGTCATTTGTCATGATTTGAGTATGTTCAGACCGCCCATCATTAGTGCGTGGATTATGCAAGTTGGGGATTAGGCCTTTAATGAGGTGTCATATCACCAGAGTGGTGCGTTGAATTCGACGTGATCATTGGAGTCATTAATGGACACAATCGGATTTGATTTCAAATTGTTAGAAGAATAATATCCAGATTCGAGTTTATTCTGAATATTGACGTGAGGTTCTGATTTTGAGTATGATTTCAGAAATCTGTTGTGGTATTAGTAAAAAAGGGAGTGGCTTCATGAGTGGTTGATCTGAGAAATGGTTACGGTTTGCTGTGTGTTTCATTATCATTGATAGGATATGAAGTGTTGGAATGGGGCTTTAGCTATTGAGAAGTTTCTATTGGTATATGGTTGTTGTGGATAGCGGCTGTGAATAGAAGTTATCATTTCAGGTGCTCGATTATGTGTTATATCATGTGATTTCATTTGAGGATGTGGGTATGGGTTATTACAGCTGGTTCGGGACTATTCAAAGTATAGGTGTGAGGTATGATCGTATTGATGGTTTCAGAAGTGAAAAAGTAGTTCTGTGAATTATAGGCTAGACTGGATTGGGTAATTTCATCCATGTCATGTTGTCGGACCTATAAGAGATAGGGTGATGAGGGATCACCCCGGGTATATGCTTGGTAAGGTCATTTAGCTATTGGTTGGCTTCTAGGACAACTCAGGGTACGCTCGAGGACGAGTGTTTGTTTAAGTTGGGAAGGATGTGACGACTCGGCCCATCGTCACGTGAGTTACCGCCCCGTTTTCCCCATATTATGTTGTTCTATGCTCCAATATCAGTATTTGAATGAATCAGATAGAATTGAATTGGTTTTAGTTGGAAATGAGGCACTTAGCCTCTTAGAAGGAAGTTTGGTTTGGAAAAGTCAACTGGAAGTTGACTATATAGTTAGAAGGCTCGGATGTGAATTCCGGTGATTTGGTTAGCTTCGGGGGATGATTGGTGACTTAGGAGTGCGATCGGAATTGAGTTTGAAGGCTCGGTATAGAATTAGGCTTTAATTGGCGAAGTTAGAATTTTGGCGAATTCCGGTTGATGGGTGAGATTTTGATCTGAGGGTCGAAATGGAATTCCGAGAGTTGTTGTAGCTTCGTTGGGTGATTTTGGATATGTGTGCAAATTTTCAGGTCATTCGAACATCGTTTGGTCGGGTTTTTGATCGAATGTGCACTTCGGAAGTTTTTAAGAAACTTAGGCTTGAACCCGATATAAATTGATGATTTAAGTGTTGTTTGATGTGTTTGGATGATTGGAACAAGTTCGTATGATGTTTTGGGATGTGTTAGTGCCTTTGGTTGAGGTTTCGGGGGCCTCAGGATGATTTCGGATGGCTAAACGGAGGTTTTGAACCTTGAAATGTTGCAGAAAATTGCCCAGCTATTGCAGACCAAAATTTGTCTTCGCGTTCGCAGCCTTAAGAACACGTTTGTGATGAGGAACTATGCAGACCATCGCGTTTGCGGGAGCTGCTTCGCGTTCGCATAGAAGGGTGCCTGAGGCCCTACCTGTTTTGTTCATTGCGTTCGCGACACCTGGGTTCACGTTCGCGTAAGGAGAAGGTCAAAGGCATCGTGAGCGTAGTTGGTTGAACGCGTTCGCATAAGAGGAAGAGCTGGATCATCGCGTTTGCGGGCTTGGAGCCGTCTTCGCGTAGATGTAATTTGTGGTCAATGGAATTTGTTCATTGCGAACGTGTGGGTGTTGACCGCGTTCGCGTAGGGTAAAAGGGTCACCGGGGCAGAATGTTTTAAGGACATTTCATCCGCGACTTGGGTTCATTTTCCACCATTTTTGAGAAAGCTTTTGTGAACTTTGAGGCGAGTTTGAAGAGGGATTCAAGGAGGAATGATTGGAGGTAAGTCCTATGGCCTAGAAACATCATCTAATTATGATTTCAACCTTTAAATTCATGGAAATTGGTTAAAAAGTGAAGAATTAGGGCTTGAGTTTTGATAATTCAAATTGGAATTTGATAGGTCATTTGAGCTCGGATTTGGGAGTTCTTGGTATGTACGGACTCGTGGCGAGACGAGGAATCCGTTAATGTGAGTTTTATAATTTTTTGAGAAGCGGGACCGGGGCTCGAGTTTTGCTAGTTTCGAGATTTTTGCTATATTTCGATTGTTTTTCGGTTAGGTGTTGTCCTATTGGTATATTGTGATGTATTTGCTCTATTTGGTTAGATTCGACGTGCATGGAGGCCAATTTGAGGGACAAAGGCGTTGCGAGCGAGTAATTTCACCGGTTCGAGTTGAGTAATACTTGTAAATGATACCCTGAGGGTTTGAAACCCCGGATTTGCACATCGTAGTGATGTATTGAGGTGACTTGCACGCTGGATATGAGCGTGGGGTAGAGAACCATTGGGGAATGTGACTTGATCCGTCCCAGTTGTTGATTTTTACTTTTTAGTTGACTGAAACTACTTGTTATCATCATAGTTTGGACTAATTGCTATGTTTGGGCTTCGTGCCAACTATGTGAATCCTTCGGGGATTGAGATTTCTGTTTTTAGCATATCTTGCATATCATTTGGCTTCAGTCCAAGGTTTTATATACTATTTTGCAAACTCAGCCATAGTTCTAAGTTTTGAAAATTCAAAATGATACTTCAAATACTATTTCGGGCTGAGAATTACTGTTTTATAAATTCCCAAGGGGTTATAATGTTTTCTGGACTGTGCGTGGATCGAGCTGCGCTCCGCAGTAGTGACTTGAAACAGTGGTAACAATGACACTGTATGATGTTACTTGAAACAGTGGTAACAATGACACTGTATGATGTGACTTGTAACAGTGGTAACAAATACACTGTATGACATGACTTGAAACAGTGGTAACAACGACACTGTATGATATAAATGTGATGACCCAAAGGGTCATCACCATATTTTTTCCGTTCTTTGCGCTTCCGAGGCCTTAGAAACCTCACTTTTGGTTGCCTCGATTTGCGTGCATAGTTCAGGCGCGAAGCTAGAATATTTTTATGTTAAAATATATGAATTCTGTGAAAAATTTGAAGAATTTTGATATTAATATGATTATAGTTGACTTTGGTCAATATTTTTCGTAAACGGACCCGGACCCGAGATTGGATGGTCCCGGAATGTTCGTAGAAAAATATGGGACTCGGGCATGTGCCCGGAGTCGAAATCCGAGATCCAGAAACCCCCGTAAAAGAATTTTTCTGTTAAATTATTTTTTGAAATTATTAAGGAAAAATAAAAATGAAAATGAGTTAGAAAATATAGGTATCGGGCTCGTATTTTGGTTCCGACGCCCGGTACAGGTCATAAATATTGGTTAAGCGCTTCCTGTAAAGTTTGATTGAAAACAGACGTCGTTTGACGTGTTTCGGACCTAAATAGCTAAAGTTAAGGTTTATGAACTTTGAAATGGAAAGTGATGATCTTGGGGTTTAATTCGTTGAATTTGATGTTATGTTAGCGATTTGATCGCTCGAGCAAGTTCGTATGATGTTTTTGAGTCAGTGTACATATTTGGTTTGGAGCCCCGAGGGCTCGGGTGAGTTTCAGATAGGTAACGGAGTGGTTTTGAACCTAGAAAAATTGCAGAAAATCTGCATCAGACGTTTCTTCATCGCGTTCAAATGAAGGCTCCCGCGTTCGCGGAGCCTGGCCTGTTTCTTCTACGCATTCGCGTAGGCCAACTGTGAAGCCCCCAATTTTTTCTTCTACGCGTTCGCGACTTGGTCCACGCAAACGTGATACCCATTCTGTCCAACCCTTTGCGAACACGACACCGTGTACGCGAACGCGAAGGGCAATTTCGCCCAGTGATTTTAAAATCCTAAAACAGTAGCTATTACTGGATTTTCACACTTTTCTCTCACGAACCGTTCTCTCAAACCCTTCATTGATGAGTCCCAAGCTTCCTCTCCTCCATAACTCTTTGGGTAAGTTTTTTAACATCGTTTCCTCGTTATTTCATCAACATAAATCAAATTCTTAGGCCTAAACATGAGAAAATAGGTAGAAAATTAGAGAATTGGGTAGAGTAAGGGTTATCAAAGAAATAGTGATTTGGACCTCGTTTTGGGGTTGGATTTGAGAACAAATTATATATTTACACTCGTGGGAGTATGGGTGAATTTATTTTGGTTCGAACTTCGGGTTTTGACCAAGCGGGCCCGGGGGTCGGTTTTGCAATTTTTGGGCAGAATGTTAGAAAGACTTTATTTAGGCATTTGGGTTGGATTGTTGAGTATTATTGATGATATTAAATAAATTGTGTATAGATACGATTGAATTGGAGCAAAATTCGAAAGGAAAGGCTTTGCTTGAGGATTGAGTTGGCCGTAAACCTTCGAGGTA
>MU780524.1:160295-197347 GCA_026770625.1 Nicotiana glauca | reverse complement strand
AGTACAATTCAAATGTACTGACGCCCCTTTTGCCGGGGGCGCTACATTCGTGTTATGATTGTAGGTGGCTCCATATAGGACAGTGCCGACCATGTGTAGCAGAGCATCTATCTACTCGAAGTCTCGGTGAGCCCCTTATCTTCCATGGGGCTATATAGTGTATCTTTTGTTATTACAGCTTTCCGCTTTTGAGGTATGGCCGGGGCCTTGTTGCCGGCATAGTCATGTTTATCTGTTGCATCCTTAGAGGATCCAAATACACTAGTGTGGGTTATGTACGGGTGTTCCGGGAGTCCACTATATGTATATGTTTTAATCTTAAACTTGTGATCTCCTTAAACCGTAACTTTAATGGAATCCTTGAAGCTGACTTATGTACGGTAAATCTTTGTAATATAAAATGAACCAATGTTATAATATGTACCATGCATTCTCGTTTGTATTAATGAAAGGCATAGGTCCCGTATTCATATTGGTTTGGAGTAGGAAGTGTTCGATAAGGCTTGCTCCGTCGGGTTCACTCGATTGAGCGCCGGTCGCGCCTCCCGAGGTTGGGGCATGACAAAGACGGCAGCTTTTGCTCGTTTGTATGAGGAGTTAGGGAACAAAGGCGGGGAGAAGAAGCTATTCCGACTCTCTAAGGTGAGAGAGAGGACGACTAGGGATCTGGACCAAGTGAGATGCATAAAAGATGATGACGGCAAAGTTTTGATGGGGGATGAGCAGATTAAGAGGAGATGGCAGACCTACTTTCATAAACTTCTAAATGAAGAAGGGGATAAGGATATTGTACTAGGTGATTTGCAAAATGCCGATAGACCACATGAGATAAGTGATTGTAGGGACTTCGAGGTCGAGGAGGTTATGGAGGCAATGCGTAAGATTAGGAGGGGCAGAGCAACCGGACCAGACAAAATTCCGGTTGAGCTTTGGAGGTGTGTGGGCGGAGCAGGCTTGGAATGACTTACTGGGTTGTTTAATGTTATATTCAAGACTAATAGGATGCCTGAAGAGTGGAGGTGGAGTACAATGATTCCGTTGTATAAGAACAAAGGTGATATCCAGAGCTGTAACAACTATACGGGTATCAAACTACTGAGTCATACCATGAAAGTCTGGGAGAGAGTAGTAGAAATGAGAGTACGAAGGACAGTGTCTATTTCAGACAACCAGTTCGGGTTCATGCCAGGGCAATCTACCACAGAAGCTATCCACCTTGTTAGGAGGATGGTGGAACAATACATGGATAAGAAGAAGGATCTCCACATGGTGTTTATCGATCTAGAGAAAGCGTATAACAGGGTTCCTAGAGAGGTGTTATGGAGATGCTTAGAGGTTAAAGGGGTCCCAGTTGCCTACATTAGGGTGATTAAAGACATTTATGATGGAGCTAAGACTCGGGTTAGGACAGTAGGAGGCGACTCCGAGCATTTTCCGATTGTTACGGGGTTGCACCAAGGTTCTGCGTTCAGCCCTTTCCTATTTGCCCTGGTGATGGATGCCATAACGCATAATATTCAAGGAGAGGTGCCATGGTGTATTCTATTTGCTGATGATATAGTCCTAATTGACGAGACAAGACACGCCGTCAACGAGAGACTAGAGGTTTGGAGACAAGCCCTTGAGTCTAAAGGTTTCAGGTTGAGCAGGACGAAGACGAAATATCTCGAGTGCAAGTTTGGGCTCGAGCCGACGGATGCGGGAGTAGAAGCGAGGCTTGACTCCCAAGTCATCCCTCAGAGGGGTAGTTTCAAGTACCTTGGGTCAGTAATTCAGGGGACCAGGGAGATCGACGAGGATGTCGCACACCGTATAGGGGTGGGGTGGATGAAGTGGAGGTTAGCAACATGAGTCATGTGTGACAAGAAAGTGCCACCGTTACTCAAAGGTAAGTTTTATCGAGCAGTGGTTAGACCGGCCATGTTGTATGGGACCGAGTGTTGGCCGGTTAAGAACTCTCACATCCAGAAGATGCAAGTAGCAGAGATGAGGATGTTGAGGTGGATGTGTGGGCATACAAGGATGGATAAGATTAGGAATGAAGTTATTCAAGAGAGGGTGGGTGTGGCGCCCTTGGAGGACAAGATGCGGGAAGCAAGACTCAGGTGGTTCGGGCACATTCAGAGGAGGAGCACGGATGCACCGGTGAGAAGTTGTGAGCGACTGGCAGTGCTGGGCACGAGGAGAGGTAGAGGGAGACCTAAGAAATATTGGAGAGAGGTGATCAGGCAGGACATGACGCGACTTAGGATTACTGAGGACATGGACCTTGACAGGGGATTGTGGAGGTTGAGCATTAAGGTTTTAGGTTAGGGGGAAAGTTGGGAATATTTATGCAGCATGCTAAAGTGAGACTAGATAGTTAGTAGTACTGATGCAGGGCTTTATATTATAAATATTAGTATACTTTCCTCTTTCTCGTATTTCTTATATTCCTTATATTGTTGTTATTTTATTATTTATGTTATTTTATGTTATGTTGTGTATTTTATGTTATTTATTATGAGTTCAGTGCTAGTACTAATATATCGCCACTTGTTTTTGTTACCTGTTTCCTTCTTGAGCCGAGGGTCACCTGGAAACAGCCTCTCTGCCCCTCGGGGTAGGGGTAAGATCTGCGTACATATTATCCTCCCCAGACCCCACTTGTGGGAATACACTGGGTTGTTGTTGTTGTTGTTGTTGTTGTTGTTGTCTATCCTTAGTTGAGAGTCTATGGGAAATAACCTCTCTACCTATTGAAGGTAGGGGTAAGGTCTGCGTACACACTACCCTTCCCAGATCCTACTTGTGGGAATATACTGGATTTTTTGTTGTTGTTGTTGTTGTTGTACATTGCTATTCATTGAATCCAATGTAAAGTAAATTCTAGATTACTCATCAGAAACGTGGAGTATTTCTAGTTACACTGGTTGTATTATGAGTGATTTTCAATTGTAGATGCTTTCAACTTTGGAAAAAATGTATTGTTTTACTAAGTATTTATATTATTTTACTTTTTGAGAAAAAAATTATTAAAAAATACGTACTTTATTCCCTTGCACTCTGTTAATTCATGAGAAAGTGTGAAAGAGAAAAATTGTTCAACCATAGCTGAAACGAATCACGTTGGTGCTCCTATGCGAATTTTTAAGAAGGGCACATACTCTGTCTAGACAATAAGAGCCCATTTGGATGGGCTTGTTGTAAGAGACTTTTAAGCCTAAAGCCATAAGTTAGGAATTCTAGCTTTTGGCTTTTGGCTTTTGGCTTATTTTTGTCATTTTAGCTTAAAAAGAAGAGCTAAAAAGCACTTTTGTTACTGTATCCAAATGTTGTAAAATGACTTAAAAGCAATTTTAACTTAAAAATACTTAAAATAAGCCAATCCAAGCAAGCTCTAATACTTCTACGATTCCCACGATAAATAAAAGTCTCAAAGTAAAAATTTTGTTTGCCTAATATACATAGCTCAAAGTGAAACTTTTGTTTTCCTAATTTTGTCCTCTAATATCCATAGCTTATCTGTTCTAATTATTTGGCTTTTCAATTCAACTCAAAGACTTATGTTTTTAAATAATTTTCTAATCTATATTTTCCCGATACAACAGATAATAAAAATAGAGAGAAAGACAATCATATAGTTTTACTTTTATATTTTATTGCAGGTAAGTACATGATGGACAAGAGCTGGATACATTAAGAATAGGGCGTTATCTCCTTACTTGAATGTTGTAGAACAAATATTAAACTTCACATTTTTTAATCCTAATGTTGGTGTAAGAATCCAACGTCCATATATTAAGTGTAACAATGTTCTTTGGAAAATGCGAAAAGAAGTAAAGACAGATTTACTTAGACGGGGAATAGATTAAACATATGATAGGTGGATTTATCATGGTGAGTCAGATTCATCTTCAGATGATGGAACAAATATTGGTACGGATTCAGATATAGGAAACGATGATGCTTCAACTTTTGAAATGTTGCATGACTTGTATCGTGGTATTCCCACTCATAATCATGAGTTTGATGAGAACAGTGAGTCTAGTTTTGAAGACCCTAATACAAAAGCTAAAATTTTCTATAGGTTATTAAAAGATGCAGAGCAAAAGTTGTATCCTGATTGTGAAAAGTTCTCCAAACTCTTGTTTGTAATGCGTCCTGGAGTAATACCTCATTTGTCTCTTTATTGAAATTATTGAGTGATGTTTTACCCAAAGAAAATTATAACGACCCGATCAGTCATTTTGAGCTTTTGCACTTTGCTCGCCAATTCTTGTGCATGACTTGCCTCGTGTGATGTATTAGGACATATGTAAATCATTGGTTTTCGTTTTCAGGGTAATCAGAACGAATTTGGAAGAACAATTCTCAATTTGAAGCTTGAAATTTGAAAGGTTTGACCATGATTTGGCTTGTTAGTATATGATCTTGAATTAGAATTTTTATGATTTGGTTATCTCCATTAATGATTTGGGACTTAGGAGCGTGATCGGAATATGTTTTGGAGGTCCGGAGTAGATTTAGGCTTGAATTGGCGAAATTGAGTTTTTGGCATTTTCCGGTTAATAAGTGAGATTTTGATATAGGGGTCGGAATGGAATTCCAAGAGTTGAAATAGTTCCGTTGTATTATTTGGGATGTGTGTGCACAATTTCAGGTCATTCGGACGTGGTTTGGTTGGGTTTTTGATCAAGAGCATAATTTAAAATATTTTGGAATTCTTAGGCTTGAATCCGATGCGAATTTGGTGTTTTAATGTTGTTCTGAGCATTCGAAAGGTTGGAACAAGTTTGAATGACATTATGGGATATATTGAAATGTTTGGTTGAGGTCCCGAGGGCCTCGGGTGAGTTTCGGGTGATTAATCGGATCAAATGCATAGTTAAGAAGTTGCCAATTTCTACTTCAGATTTGTTGCAGGTATTCCTTAGTCGCGATCGCGTAGAGGATTTGTGGGGGGTCGTCCAGGTTATTCTTCGCATTCGCATCGATAGGGATGCGATCGCGTGAGTATGAGATGCTGTGCATCGCGATCGCGTGGGTTCATTCGTGATCGCGTAGGTGTAAGACCCTGTGCATCGCGTTCGCGTGGGTATATGCACGATCGTAGCGTGAGATGTTAGGCCAGCGGAGTTTGTGCTTCGCGATCGTGATGGATCTCCCGAGACATGGGTCCAGGGGTCGGGTTTTGGTTAATTTTAGGAATTTCATTGTTTTTCGATTGTTTTTGAATGGGCTTTGTCTCTTTAGCATATTTTGATGGTTATGCTCTAATTCTGGTAGATTCGGAGCATCCGGAGGCCGATTCGAGGTGCAAAGGCATCGCGAGCTTGATTTTGGGCCGGATTGAGGTGAGTAATGATTTTATGTTGTTCTGAGGGTATGAAACACCGGATTACACATCGTTCGACTATGTTGAGGTGATGCACATGCTAGATGACGAGCATAAAGTCGTGCACCGTTGGGGATTGTGACTTAGTCCATCAAGAATGACTGTTTTCCAGCGTATTTGATAGCAAATTTTTTGATATTGTCATGTTTTGGGCTAAATACCATATTTGGGCTTCGTGCCAAGTGTTTGAACCCTTAAGGGATTAATACTGATATTTTCCTCACTTTGATTTCACAATTGTGCTGAGTCAGGCCATATTTTACTAGTTTCAAAACTCAGCTATGTTATTTTGTTTAAACACCTTAAATGATATATCTTTTTTTTAAAGAAGAAGATATTTTGTGTTGAGATTCATGTTTTACTGTTGCCCGATAGGCTTATAAGATTCTGACTAAGTAAGGTCGAGGGCCTGTATTGTGAGGATACTCTTGGGTCGGGCTGCACGCCATAACATTGATATACTGATTATGATAATGAGGCCGAGGGCCTGTGTCACGATCCGAAATCCACTAAGGGTCGTGGTGGTGTCGGACACGTCTATCAGGCCAGCCAACTAACTTATCGATTAATTTCTCTTTTAATACTTTTGAAAATCTAAGTTTTTTTCCTTCCATTTTCATAAATAAAGTTCACTACTTGAATTCAAATTTAAATAATAACAATTAGTACAAATCCGTTTAAAACCATCCCAGAAACCCGGTGTCACAAGTACATGAGCAACTACTGATAAGAGAAATAAAATACAACATCCGTCCGGAATACAGTGGACGGAAAGTAAATACAGTACACTGGAAGGGACTACCCTAGCTGCGGTCGCCTCGAATGATGCAGCTCACCTAGTCCCAGCGTCATCCATGCTGCTACGCCCAATAGGTTGCTAGAGGTATATATACCTGTGCAACAAAAATGCACAGAAGTATAGTATGAGTACGTAATAAACGTGTACTCAGTGAGTGTCCTGTCTAATCCCGAAGGGGTAGAGACGAGATGGTCAACTCTGACACTCTCTAATAGTTCAATGATTATTTATCCTCAATATACATATTAAACAGTGGATTTACATCTTTAGACATGATGTTAATCCAGATAGAGGAAACAAGTAAGCACATAATTCTTTCATAGGAAATTTTCACAATTTCTTTTCATTATTAACAAAATGATCTCAAGCCATAGTGAGGCATGTAAAAACTTAATTAATTCCAAGCAACAATACAAGCATGCACAAATCATGCCAAGGCGATGGCCCGATCCAACAAAAATAAATGTGCACTTGCCGAGGGTCGACGGCTCGCCTATAGATGCATCTATTAATCTGCCGAGGTGTTCGGCCCGTTCCAAAATAAACACACACAGACAGACAATCAGTCAAGAAGTAAACATGGAGCAATCATCCAAGAAAGGCCAATTCTCTTTATTAATTTGGGAAAACGAAGCTTAAGTCTTTTTAGAAATCCATTTATTAATTTAATGTGATCTATTACCCCGCTCGCGAATCATCCATGCGACGCAGGTGCACATAAGATACATGCCTAGAGAGACAATTAGAGTTTTATCGGGGAATAATTATCCAAATAAAACCAATTCTCTGTTTAACGATTCAGGAAATGATGTTTAATCTCTTTTTAAATTCGTTTACTAATCAAAGGTGATTTAAAAAATCCAAGTCATCGACGGGTTCATAACTAATTCAAGTATAACATGCTGATAGGTCCTAACTACCAGGACAATAGCATAATAATAGATACGCACGGACACTCGTCACCTCGTGCGTACGTAGCCCCCACAAATAGGAGCACATAATCAATCACTTCACCTATGGGGTAAATTCCGCCTCACAAGATTAGAAAGGAGACTCATCTCGCTCCGAAGATCCACAACCGGCATTCTACATTCTTCCGAGGACTTGCACCAACGCACAATGCTTCAAAACTAGCCAACGATCATATAAATCTATTATTATATGCTCAATTATACTTTACAACCCAATTTATAACAATTCCTAACCCCGAATGAAAAGTTGACAAAAGTGCCCTCGGGCCCACGTGCCCGGAATCCAAAATTTCTCGAAGATAAAGTTTACTCATGAACTCACGAACTCAAATATATGATTTTCTCTTAATTCCATACTCAAAATCATGGTAAAAATCCAAGAACACAAATTTTCTAGGTTTTTCTCTAACCCTCAATTTTCTACCCATTTGCATGCTAAAAATCCATACTTAATCAACGTATTTAACTCATAATAGGTCGGTATAACATACCTTATCATTGATGATGAAAACCCTCTCTTTGAGCTCCCAAAAAATTGCCCAAGCCATGAAAATATGAGAGAAATGACCCAAAATCCGATTTTTAAACATTCTGCCCAGTCCAGGTCCGCCCTTCTTCGCGTTCGCGGTCTCCCACTCGCGCTCGCAAAGGCCAATCGCCCAGATCTTCGTGTTCGCGTACAAGGCCTCGTGTTTGTGTAGGCTAAAGACCCCAGGCCCACCTTTTCCTTCTACGCGTTTGCGATCCCCTCCTCGCGTTCGCGTAGCAGCTCAGCCCGCCCCTCCGCGTTCACGACTTCCTCTTCGCGTTTGCGAAAGCCAAAACCTGAAGCCCCCCTTTTTCCTCTTCGCGTTCGCGAGACTTGCTTTGCGCTCGCGAAGAAGGAAACCAGATACCAACAACCAGCAATAGTTTTTAACCCAAATTCGATCTGTTAACCATCCGGAGTCCATCCGAGGCCCGGGCATGAATTACATCCCGATTCAAGCTTTATGAACTTTGAACTTTCCAACTTCTATTTTTGATGCTTAAGACTATCAAATCACGTCCGATTGACCTCAAATTTTGCACACAAGTCATATTTGACATTAAGGACCTACTCCAACTTTCGGAATTGTATTCCGACCCCGATATCAAAAAGTCAACCTCCGGTCAAAACTCCTGAAAAACCTTCAAATTTCTATCTTTAGCCAAATGGCTTCAAAATGACCCACGGACCTCCGAATTCACTTCCGATCGCGCTCCCAACTCCAGAATCACCATACGGAGCTATTCACAGTCTCGGAATCCTAAACAGACATCGATAACACTAAAATGCACTTCAAACCAAACTTATGAAATTTCTTCCAAAATTCTAGATTCCACAATAGGCGCCAAAACGCTCCAAGTTTATCCAAAACCCGAACCGGGCATACGCCAAAGTCCGATATCATCATACGAACCTGCTGGAACCTTCAGATCTTGATTTCGAGGTCGTTTGCTAAAAAATCCAATCCTAGTTTATTCTTTCAACTTAAGGCTTCTGAAATGAGAATTTTCATTTAAATTTAACTCTGATCTTCCTGAATTTAAATTCCGACCATGCGAACAAGTCACAATACCTAAAATGAAAATGCTCATAGCCTTAGACTGCTGGACGATACGCTAGGGCTCGAAACGACTAATCGTGTCGTTACATTCTCTCCCACTTAAACATACGTTCGTCCTCGAACGTGCTGAGAACTACACTAGAGTAGTCTAAAATCACTGTTTAGCACCTCATGCACATTCCCGTGCTATCACAACTCAGTTGAGCATATTAGCTCGATAAGTTCTGAAGATATTCCCTTTTATTCAAGCAAATAAGCCTTAGAGCACAATTCCAACATCCGGAATTCTATGCCATGCCTGTTTCCAACATACGATCATCATATCAATCACTATACGCTATACTCAAACATGACTACATAGCTCTGCTAAATTCACACTTTGCGTCACTTTACTCATAGGACCATAATAACATTTCTGTTTGAATTAATCAAAATTCCACGAATCTGATGCTCCCATTGCACCTCATGACCTACATAGGTCTTACTCTAACTATTACAATACCGCCACGACAGATGAGATGCCAAAATTCATAATCAACTGCCGAGTCAACCAACCATCGAGTCTATACTTCTGACAAGAAATATTACCACATTTTAAACCAAATAATGATCTTCGCTCCTTAATATACTTCATATAATCAGATTGCACTGATCCTAAATCCCATCATCTCGTCTCACCCAGTACGAACTGCTCAGGCAATAAGCCACTCCGAATGCGATCAAAAGTCT
Organism: Nicotiana glauca; assembly: GCA_026770625.1. NCBI lineage: Eukaryota > Viridiplantae > Streptophyta > Magnoliopsida > Solanales > Solanaceae > Nicotiana > Nicotiana glauca. Next base: position 187,882 of record MU780524.1, on the reverse strand, counting down.
CATATGACTCCATAATGTGCCAATAGGCCACCAATCCGAACACAACACAAACGAAAATCGAACTCTGGAAGGAATTACCTAACCCCTGCGCTAATATGGACTTTCCTTAGAAGATAGGAAGAGAAATACAAAAAAACATATAGAGGACCAGATTCGACATCACACTGTGCGACGCGCAACCCGATCCAAATGACATACCCATGGTAACGTGCCACCCGATCTACACACAAATCTCACATAAGGAGATTGCACTTTGACCTAAATCTGCTCATTACAATATAAATATCGAATTTCAATCGTAAGCATGCTAAGTGCATAATACCATCCCTGAGGAAACACATAGCACCATACGCTATAAAACTCAAGCACAACTGAGGTGCGATACAAGATCTGAATCTTAAGAGCCATCCTGCTCGCATAACATCGTCGCAACGCGGAACCTCAACACAATAAGAATTTATAAGCCGTCTCACAACTCATACAGCGCAATACATCATTACCTGGAATAGCTGACGACAAAATAACACCTCGACTGTTCCTCCGTAGGGAACGCTTGCTGAAATGAACACCACTGGACTGATATAAAGCCCTGTTCATAAATAAATCAATCCACCGATCTCAAGCCGATTTCTGATTGCACCAACTTGGCCAATGACCTTTCAAATGTTCGTAGTAACTCCCCTTTACCTCATATCATGTAAGAATAACCACCATAACTGGAGCAACCTCCTCAGTTCATAACCCTATATACAAAGTGCCCTCTAGGTATAAATTCTCAAACTAACCACAACCCTCATACTTGGTTTAAATCTTTAGCCAATTAAGTGACTACATGCCATACTTATACAATCTTCGGACACGCTCCCACAATCTTCCAAAATAAATAATGGGTCTGCACATCTAAACCATCAGACGCAATAACGCTGAAAAGCAATCATGAATCCTTAACTAGGATGCAAAGCCTCTTCCACAACACATCAATCTCAGGTGACGTTGAGGACAATTCCAATTTACTCTAATCATTCAACCCTTTCCTTGCTCATCCGAGACCGTGACATCCTTGTCAATACTGAACTGCAACCTTGATCCTCACTTCGTATTTCCATGCTACTCACTGTACCCAACGTGCCCACATACGATAGAACACAATTTTTCATCATAAATCTGAAATCATTAATATCTTAACACTTCATCATATACGAACATTTCACTTAACTCACTTCAGGAGAATCATAGCAACACACAGGTAAATTCCCATAACCGTGGAGTATGCAAATCTGCAAGTAGTGGTCCAAGCCACCATAGACCTTCCAGAATCCGCTTCCACTTAACAAGCCACAACAGAAGAATGCCCCTGATAAATCATCAATCACGGCGGCCGACATGCCTCACACATACCCCCACAAATAATACACATAACTTGATCTCGTGGACCGAACTGATCACTGGCCCCAATATGCCAATTCAACTATGGCTAATCAATTTACCTCTTTCCAATTCCTCCTTGCTTGCCTTAAAAATAAGACTAACTCCATTCAACACATAACATACTCTATCTACACTCACCCCGAGTGTTATTGAATCACAAGACCAGGCTGTCTCAATTCCCACAAACTATTTCATAACACCCAAATGCTTCACCGCCAGTCAAACATCCCGGAACATTCTGTGCCTCATTTTATAAACTGCTACAAAGCTTGATTCTTAATCGTACCTACAATCTCGACATCATTAGGCACCACACTTTACCTCTTGAATTCACTAGGACCGTTATTGAGAGCCACCCGCTCTAACTTGGTCCCGAATATAATTCACCCCACAAATCTTATAACACACGAATACCCTCTCAGCGAGGCACCTGGCGAAAATTGCTTTCTCTAAAACTTGTATCCATACAAGGCATAAATCCTGAACCTTTTTCCAAGTCCGGACATGAGCCCATAAGGCTAACCATAACATATCCTTAATAATTCCTCCGCTCAATTTACTACTTATGGTCTTTTCTCGTAGCTGAATTAATCCATCAATATGCTAATAACCAGAAATCACACAAGTAGTTAATCATACAGCCCAATCATAAGTGGTGGAACTCTCCCACTTACCTTGAATCCATCATTTCACCATTCTTGAGTTCGACCGACCTTTACCCCTTATTGACATAACCTCCCATCATAAGTTATCAAAATTTCTCGGAATCTTCCTGTACATCTCCATCTTTCATATTCTGAATCATTAACCACATTCGCACGACCGATCTCTTTCTTGAACAACCAATATAATTCATTGCAGAAGCTTCGCCAACCACGTGACCGCTAATCTGCTCACGGGGAATAATCCACCTAGGGGAATCACCTCATGACATCTTCCCACGCCGCTGCACAGGGTACATTCACTATGACACCAATAGCCTTTCCCGAGTCCGAGCTCACCTTCCAGCTGCACAAGTCCATTCGCTCCTCGCGGACATCAGTTAAATGTGCGGCAACATCCTTGCAAATTCAGGGTTATGCTGCACCCTCCTCCATTTCAAGCAGATCCTTTCTGCCATATCTATCTTCTGCCGTATATTAGCCTATACTTCACATCATACCCTCAGGCTTCAATCACCAATCATTAAAATCCCCAAATTCGATCCAAACTCGTTTAAGGCGCGTATTCATCCTACTACCAAGCCCATATGCAACCCTCGCCACTCTCTCACTTTGGCGGAACTCATATCTTTAATTAACCACTCGACCTTTCTCCTCATACTTCACTGCTCAATTGTTGCCTTAAATGAAATCTATCTTCGTGGAACTTGAATCCACTATTGCTGCTAACTTTAAACCTTTCCAAAGGTCATCTTTATCGATCCGTCAATATTAGAAATTCTGATTCGATCTTAAACCATTGCACCATGAGATATTTGACAGTCGTAACTCCAATACTAGTTCACAATATCCTACCATAAAGGCGAATTGTAGCAGATTATAACATCGACAAACTTGGTACGTCCAATTAGGATGACATCACCCCAATGTAGAGGAGAACTCCACCACGTTTGCAATTACCACGTTTCATTACTTCCACCAGTCCACTTCTGACCATCCTCAGTTCGTTTGACTTTCCCCTGTCGGGAATGAAATACTGAACTCCTTGATTACATACTAAGTAAACCCCCCTTCAATTCATTCACTGCCCCGATATGTGGGCAACACCCTACCATTACAACAACACTTTGGAATAATCGTTCATAAGCATCATGGAAACCTGTGCCTAGCCTCAAGGCTCTTAGAAGTTCTGTTACTGAGTTGAAATAATAGAATATCCCTCCAAAATGCGACTATAATAGTCGAATCAACTATACCGGGAAAATCATCCCGCACCACATTTGTAGTGCCATTTCAATTCATCAAATTCTCGATTTCTAACAAGTGCTTGCATCGCGTAAGATTGAGTGGAAAGGAATCAAAGGCATTAGCCTCAAAGGAATTGAACCGCACGATAAGGAAATCAAGAAGGGAAGTACTCCTAAAAGCCCTGTAGCCTCCCGAGGATAAGTACAGACGTCTCCGTACCAATCCGCGAGTCTCTACTAGACTTGATCATGACTCGTGAGACCGATGGGAACCTAGTGCTCTGATACCATGTTGTCACGACCCAAAATCCACTAAGGGTCGTGGTGGCGCCGGACACCTCTATCAGGCCAGCCAACTAATTTATCAATTAATTCCTCTTTTAATACTTCTGAAAATCTAAGGTTTTTTCCTTCCATTTTCATAAATAAAAGTTCACTACTTGAATTTAAATTTAAATAATAACACTTAGTACAAGTCCGTTGAAAACCATCCCAGAAACCCGGTGTCACAAGTGCATGAGCAACTACTGATAAGAGAAATAAAATACAAAATCCGTCCGGAATACAGTGGACGGAAAGTAAATACAGTACACTGGAAGGGACTACCGTAGCTGCGGTCGCCTCGAATGATGCAGCTCACCTAGTCCCAGCATCATCCATGCTGCTACGCCCAATAGGCTGCTAGAGGTATTTATACCTGTGCAACAAAAATGCACAGAAGTGTAGTATGAGTACGTAATAAACGTGTACTCAGTGAGTGTCCCGCCTAATCTCGAAGGGGTAGAGACGAGATGGTCAACTCTGACACTCTCTTATAGTTCAATGATTATTTATCCTCAATATACATATTAAACAGTGGATTTATATCTTTAGACATGATGTTAATCCAGATAGAGGAAACAAGTAAGCACATAATTCTTTTATAAGAAATTTCCATGATTTCTTTTCATTATTAACAAAATGATCTCGAGCCATAGTGAGGCACGTAAAAACTTAATTAAGTCCAGGCAGCAATACAAGCATGCGCAAATCATACCGAGGTGACGACCCGATCCAACAGAAATAAATGTGCACTTGCCAAGGGTTGACGGCTCGCCTATAGATGCATCTATTAATCTTCTGAGGCATTCGGCCCGTTCAAAATAAACACATACAGATAGACAATCAGTCAAGAAGTCAACATGGAGCAATCATCCAAGAAAGGCCAATTCTCTTTAATAATTTGGGAAAACGAAGCTTAAGTCATTTTAGAAATCCATTTATTAATTTAATGTGATCTATTACCCCGCTCGCGAATTATCCATGCGACGCAGGTACACATAAGATACATGCTCAGATAGCCAATTAGAATTTTATAGGGGAATAATTATCCAAATAAAACCAATTCTCTATTTAACGATTCAGGAAACGATGTTTAATCTCTTTTGAAATTCGTTTACTAATCAAAGGTGATTTAAACTATCCAAGTCATCGACGGGTTCATAACAAATTCAAGTATAAAATGCTTATGGGTCCTAACTGCCCGAACAATAGCATAATAGTAGCTACACACAGACTCTCGTCACCTCGTGCGTACGTAGCCCCCACAAATAGGAGCACATAATCAATCACTTCACCTATGGGGTAACTTTCCCCTCACAAGATTAGAAAAGAGACTCATCTCGCTCCGAAGATCCATAACCGGCATTCTACATTCTTTCGAAGACTTGCACCAACGCACAATGCTCCAAAACTAGACAACGATGTTATAAATCCATTAATATATGCTTAATCATACTTTACAACCAAATTTATAACAATTCCTAACCCCGAACAAAAAGTTGACAAAAGTGCCCTCGGGCCCACGTGCCCGGAATCCAAAATTTCTCGAAGATAAAGTTTACCCATGAACTCACGAACTCAAATATATGATTTTCTCTTAATTCCATACTCAAAATCATGGTCAAAATCCAAGAACACAAATTTTCTAGGTTTTTCTCTAACCCTCAATTTTCTACCCATTTTCATGCTAAAAATCCATACTTAATCAATGTATTTAACTCATAATAGGTGGGGATAACATTCCTTATCATTGATGATGAAAACCCTCTCTTGGAGCTCCCCAAAAGTCGCCCAAGCCATGAAAATATGAGAGAAATGACCCAAAATCCGATTTTTAAACATTCTGCCCAGCCTAGGTCTGCTCTTCTTCGCATTCACGGTCTCCCGCTCGCGTTCGCGAAGGCCAGTCGCCCAGACCTTCGCGTTCATGTACAAGGCCTCGTGTTTGTATAGGCCAAAGACCCCAGGCCCACCTTTTCCTTCTACGCGTTCGCGATCCCCTCCTTGCGTTCGCGTAGCAGCACAGCCCGCCCCTCCGCGTTCATGACTTCCTCTTCGCGTTCGCGAAGGCCAAAAGCTGAAACCTCCCATTTTCCTATTTGCGTTCGTGAGGCTTGCTTCGCGTTCATGAAGAAGGAAACCAGATACCAGCAACCAGCAACCAACAACATTTTTTAACCCAAATTCGATTCGTTAACCATCCGGAGTCCATCCGAGGCACCCGGGACCCCAACCAATCATACCAACCAGTCCCATAACACATTACGGACTTGCTCGAGGTCTCAAATCATAACAAACAATGCTAAAACTATGAATTACACCTCGATTCAATCTTTATGAACTTTGAACTTTCCAACTTCTATTTTCGATGCTTAAGCCTATCAAATCACGTCTGATTGACCTCAAATTTTGCACACAAGTCATATTTGACATTACGGACCTACTACAACTTTTCGAATTGGATTTTGACCCTGATATCAAAAAGTCAACCTCCGGTAAAAACTCCTCAAAAACCTTCAAATTTCTATCTTTAACCAAATGGATTCAAAATGACCCACGAACCTCCGAATTTACTTCCGATCGCGCTCCCAACTCCAGAATCACCATACGGAGATACTCATAGTCTCAGAATCCTAAACGGACATCGATAACACTGAAATGCACTTCAAACCAAACTTATAAAATTTCTTTCAAAATGCTAGCTTCCACAATAGGCGCCAAAACGCTCCCGGGTCATCCAAAACCCGAACCGGGCATATGCCCAAGTCTGATATCATCACACGAACCTGTTGGAACCTTCAGATCTTGATTCTGAGGTCGTTTTCTCAAAAATCCAATCCTAGTTTATTCTTTCAACTTAAGGCTTCTAAAATGAGAATTTTCATTTAAATTTAACTCTGATCTTCCTGAATTTAAATTTCAACCATGCGAACAAGTCACAATACCTGAAATGAAGCTGCTCATAGCCTTAAACTGTTGAACGACATGCTAGAGCTCGAAACGACCGATCGGGTCGTTACAGCCTGAGACTGTATGCCACAAAGTGGTTTGTGATTGATAGAAGGCCGAGAGCCTGTTTAAGATGCTACGAGATGGCTTAATATTTTGCTTGGGCGGTAAAGGGCCCCTCCCAGAGTCTATACACTTCTAGTGAGCGTGGGTACCCATTGAGATCTGAGATATAGCCCGAGGGGCTGATATTGTTCTATGATATTGCCCGAGGGGCCGAATCTAATGTTACTTTGCCCGAGGGGCGGTTCTTATGTGTTTACCATTTCTAGTTATTTTTCCTATATGTTGTTTGACTACTTAAAAGGTGTTTTATGAGATTTCACTATTCAATTATGTTTACTGATTTTGTTATGCCTCTTATAGCTTAATGTTGTGTCTAATGCGATTTTTATATCGCTCAGTCTTCATTATTTGTTATTACTCACTGAGTTGGAGTACTTACTTTACACCCTACAACTTGTGTGCAGATTCAGGTATTTCTGAACTCAGTAGCGGGTATTGGTTACTCATAGGCAGAGCTATCGGAGTTTAGCAAGGTAGTTGCCTGACGTTCACAGCACTGCTTTTCTCCTTCTTGATTTCATTGGACTTTATTTAGTACATTTTAGACTCTTGTTGTAATTAGACCTTAGTAGATGCTCATCACTGGTGACACTCTGATGTCGGGCTATGTTTCATTCCGAAAACTATTTTCTCACCTTATTTTGGGATTCTTATTCTGTTAATGACTTAGTTTTTATTATTTAAAAATTCTTTAAAATGAATTGGGAGTGTGTCGGTTAGGCTTGTCTTCACGAGAGGCACCATAATGACGGGGTCTGGGTTTAGGGTCGTGAGAAGTTAGTATCAGAGCCTTCGTTACATAGGTCTCATGAGTCATGAGTAGGTTTTGTAGAGACTCGCGGATCGGTACGGAGACATCTGTATTTATCCTCGATATGTTGCAGAACCTTTAGGAAAAACTTCATATTCTTGAATTCTTTTCGTGCGTCCTTGATTCAGATTGAAAGGTAACTCTTGGAATTTCTCCCATGCGTTCGTATGTACGCATGAGCGCTCAGCATCAGATATGCATCGGTGGTTTGTGATTCCCTAATTGAGGGGCTAGATGCGATCTCTATGTGTTGATATTGGGCCAGTTTAGAGGACTCGGGGCTGAATTTTTGCCTATAGATTGAGCACCGAGGTGCTGATTGTGCAAGCACGTGTTTTTGAACTTATATGTTTGGTAGTGTCTCTATTAGTAGAAGTGATGGATGGATGGCTATGTGATAAGTATGTTATGACTGCGAGATGTATTTATATGATTTAGAAGCGATGAGAAGGGTCTGCTGGAGGATAGAAAAACTATTAAGTGCTTGATTTCCATCCTTATTTGAGGTATAGCCCCGAGTTATGGGTGTGTGAAGAATTTTTTCATGTGTCCTAGTTGGGAGTGAAGTAAATTTCATGTTGCAGTATGAGCTCAGACTCCGTAATATTAAGTGGTTGCATAATGTCTATGACGGTGGAAAGGTACAAAGAGATGCCAGTTTGAGGTGAAGTAAGTGGGTTATCTCCTACGGAGTGTTCGGATGTTTGTGCGATCCTTATGTTTTCTGTTAGAAGATCTCATTTTCAAGTGAAAGATATGTGTTGCAATTTAAATTTGGGTTGCTTAAGAGAGTGGGCGTAACTGTTGCTAGAGTGAATGGGAGATTTGCAAAAGATTTAAAGTACTAGATGTTCGGTGTTACACGAGTTTATAAAGGATTGATTTTAATCTCACTACGGTATTATGGCAGTAATAGAGTATAAGCATTATGAATTATTATGTGTGTTTTGATCGATGGCTTCTAGCCAAGTGGGGGAGTTTGCTATTGATTAGTTGATTGCACGATTATGTTCTATGTTGGTTCCAATTGAGGTGTATGGGTAGGTCAGTTATGGCCTAGGGAGATTGAGACCGAGGATGGCTCGAGTAAAGGAAAATTCTTGACAAAGGTTATAGTATGATTTATAGGTGCGTGAGAATCACGGAATGTCTTGAGTTGTTATTGGTAAAGAATGCTCGGTGCAGAGAGTAGGATGTTATTTGGTTGTTTTGGAATGAGGTTACATTCTGCAGTGTCGGAGTGCTAATGAGGCTGTAACGACCCGACCAGTCGTTTTGAGCTTTTGCACTTTGATCGCCAGTTCTTGGGCATGACTTGCCCCGTGTTATGTATTATGACTAATGTAGATCGTTAGTTTTGGCTTTCAGGAAAATTTGGAATGAATTTGAAAGAACAGTTTCAGTTGAAAGCTTGGAATTTGAAAGGTTTGACCAAGAGTTGACTTATTGGTATACGAGCTCGGATAAGAGTTTTTATGATTTGGTTAGCTTTTCTGGGTGAATTATGACTTAGAAGCGTGATCGGAATTGGCTTTAGAGGTCAAGTATAGAATTAGGCTTGAATTGGCGAAGTTAGTATTTTAGCGAATTCTGGTTGATAGGTGAGATTTTGATCTGAGGCTCGGAATGGAATTCCAAGAGCTAAAGTAGCTTCGTTATGTGATTTGAGATGTGTGTGTAAAATTTCAGGTCATTCGGAGGTGTTTTGGTTGAGTTTTTGATCAAATGCGTGTTTCGGAAGTTTTTGAAGAACATAGGCTTGAATTCAGTGAGAACTGATTATTTTAGTGTTGTTTGATGTGTTTTGATGATTGGAATAAGTTTGAATGATGTCTTAGGATGTGTTGGTGCTTTTGGTTGAGGTCCCGGGGGCCTCGGGGTGATTTCGGATAGATAATGGAGAGTTTCGGACTTGGTAATGCGGCAGAAAATGCAGCAGCAATTGCAGGCAAGATTTGGCCTTCGAGTTCGCGAAGATATGTCCGCGTTCGCGGAGAGTTAAATTCCAGAGCTTCGCATTCGCGGTGAGGACCCCGCGTTCACGTAGAAGAAAGGTTGGGCTCCTGAGTCTTGTGATTCGCGTTCGCGTCAAGGGCATCACATTCGCGGAAGGTCCAGAAAGTGTGCATCGCGTTCGCGTGAATAGTGTCGCGTTCGCGTAGTGGTATCAGCTAAGGCATCGCGTTCGTGGGTGGATCACCATGTTCGCGAAGAGGAAATTTGGTCAGTGGAATTTTGGGCATCGCGAACGCGAGAAGGCCCTCGCGTTCGCATAGAAGAAAAGTTACTGGGCAGAATGGGTTTTAATGATATTTCATCCGCGAGCCTAAGTTATTTTCCTCGATTGTTGAATATCTTGAGAGCTTTTTGGGAGCAATTGAAGAGGGTATTGACTAGGATTGACTGGAGGTAAGTTTTATGAGTTAAAAATATGATTATTATGTGAAATTAACCTAGAAATTCATGGAAATTAAGCCTAAAATTGGTGAACTAGGGTTTGAGTTTTTTATATTTCAAATTGGGATTTAATGGGTTATTTGAGCTCGGATTTGAGAGTTCTTGGTATGTATGAACTCGTGAGAAGATGAGGAACCTATTTATGTGAAAATTTCTTAGTTTTGAGAAGTAGGCCCGGGGCTCGGGTTTTGCTAATTTCGAGATTTTTGCTATTTTTTGATTGTTTTCGATTGGGAATTTTACCATTGGCATATTGTGATGTATTCGATCTGGTGTTGGATAGATTCGACGCACGTGGAGGCCGATTTTAGGGGCAAAGGCATCGCGAGCTAGAGATTTCGCCGGTTCGAGGTGAGTAATGATTGTAAATGACATCCCGAGGGTTTGAAACCCCGGATCGCACATCGTAATGCTATATTTAGGTGACTTGCACGCCGGATAGTGGGCGTGGGGTAGAGCACCGTTGGGGATTGTGACTTGGTCCGTCCCGATTGATGAATTTACTGTGTGTTTGACTGAAATTTACTTGTTATCATCGTGATTGGGCTGATTGCCTAATTTAGGCTTAGTGCCAACTATTTGAATCCTTCGGGGATTATTATCACAGTTTCCTCACAGTTTTGACTTATTACTTGAACTCAGTCATATTGTTTCTCCACTACTTTACAACTCAGCCACTTTTACTCAGATTTGAGTCTTAAATAATATTTTAAATGATAATTTGGGCTATGCACTACTGTTTTATTAATGCCCGAGAGGCTTATGCTGATTTTCTGACTGAGTGTGGCCAAGGGCCAGATGTGAGGATACACTGAGTGTTGCCGAGGGCCAGATGTGAGGATACACTGAGTGATATGAGGCTGAGGTCCTGGATGTGATGGTTTATATTATGGATCGGGCTGCGCACCGATACACTGAGTGATATGAGGCTGAGGTCCTGGATGTGATGGTTTATATTATGGATCGGGCTGCGCACCGTAGCAATACTTATATGGATCGGGCTGCATGCCATAGTATGTGTGTGTGTGTGTATATATATATATATATATATATATACATATATATATATAAATAAAATCAGACTGCACATCGCAGTGATATAGCGCTCGGGCTGTAGGAGCCCCTCCGGAGTCTGCACCCCCACAGTGAGCGCGGGTACCCATATGGATCGGGCTGCACGCCATAACGAGATATGGATCGAGCTGCACGCTGCAGCGAGATATATGGATCGGGCTGCACGGTGCAGCAATTACTATATGATACTGTTCTGAGAGTGATATGAGAGAGAGAGCCTGAGGGGCTGAGAGTGTTTTGAGGGTGAGCCCAAGGGGCTGGTACTGCTTTGAGATATTGACCGAGGGGCGAGCTTTTATGTGCTCATTTTGCATACTTACTTGTCTTTTACTTGTTATACTGTGATAGATGTGCCCAAGGGGAAGATTTTTCTGTGCTTATTAGTACTAACTATTTTGAAATCATTTTCATAACTGTTCAAAGGATCATTTTCAAAAGAGATTTAAACTGAGCCAAGATATTTCTAAAGATTCACAGTTTTCACTGTTTTCTCAGAGAATTGTACCCTGCTTCGATACAACATGGTGGTTTGCTTTACGTGATTTCTTACTGCTCAGTTGTTATTTACCTTTATTACTTACTGATTTGGAGTACTCACTTTACTCCCTGCACCTCGCGTGCAGATGCAGGTATTTGTTCACCCGGTAGTGGGTTTTGAGCTGATCGGAGGCTAAGTTAATGGAGATTAGCTATGTGATTGCCAGCTTTCGCATCACCGCATGTTCTTCCTTTATTTTATCAGTCATATTTGTATATTTTAGACTTTTAGTGGTAGTTATATTCTAATAGTTGCTCGTGACTTGTGACAACCCGATTAGGGCTGTGTTGGGTTGTAATTTCGTTAATTAATATCATTAAATCATATTTGAAATGTTATTGAACTGTTTAATTGCTTAAAAGTGATGTTCTAAAATGATCTGGCTGGTCTCATCTTCACGAGAGGCACCATCACGACCGAAGTGGGGTTTGGGTCGTGACAAAGGCATCGATTGTTCGGTTCGTTTGATCAGGCTAATTGTAGTTTGAGCAGAGTGAATAAATCTTGAGAATGGTTCTAATGCGTTCAGGATTGTACATGTAATAAATGGGAAATTTTCAATTGTATGATTTGGCGATTTGAGGTTTGCACTAGAGGGTGTCAAGATTTGTGTGATTTCTATATCAATTATGGGATTCTATACATAAGTATTAGGAAGGTAATGACTTCATATTAGTAGGAAGTTTTTTCAGTGTAGGTATTTTTAATGTGGCACTTTTTGGAAGATTTAAAAGAGTATTCAGCGGGTTGTGAGCCTTAGACGATGTGATGTTATGCTTGGGTCTCATATGGTGAATCTGGGTTGAAGAATTGTTATACTATAGCAAGAAAGAGTATCAAATTGAAGGTAAAGAAAAAGGAAACTCGGATAGATGGGATCGCTTGGTAGTAGGCCGAATTGGTATGGCAAGGATATGATTAGTTCTTTGGATGTTTACAAGGTAAAGAGTTTCTACAGGTATTTCACAGTAATGCTCTTGGGTTTTAGTGGCTTGCGTAGCTTGGTTAAGTTAGAAGGATTCAGTCCTGACAAATTTTATTTGAGAAAAAAGGAGTCGGAAAGTCCTTGATGGTTTCTACCGCGGTTTGGAGGTGTATATTTTCTACGGGCTTGAGGAGCTTGGGATGTATAGTGATTTTCTTCCAGATGGGCTCAATGGAAAGTTCTTGGTTGGTTGAGTACATAGTTTCTTGTGGTTCGGAAGGGATATGAAGTTCTTATGTTATCCTATGATAGTATGGTATATGCAGTATGTTATGGAGGATTGAGATTTGCGTGTGTAAGGTTTCGGTTCAATTCTGAAAAGAAGGTCATAAATTCTTAGGTAGCACGGACATTTTCAGATGATTAAGGAAATGAAATTACTAATTGGTGTGACTTGACGGTGGTATATGTTTCAGAAAAAGGGCAATGTGATTGAGATTAATGATGCTTCATTAGTATTACAACACTCTCTTGTTGGATTGATTGCTGATAATCGAGTTTGCTTGGTGGTACAGAAGAATTTTAGGAGTACCTCTCATGGATGTTTGTGTATTAGAGGTGTGTTACGTATTCAGGTGGAGTTGGGATCATATATGGTGATTCATGTGCTATATAGAGGTGGAGACTGGGAGTTCTTATAAACAGGTGATGTTGTGGTTGTGGGCCATGTGTATCGACACTGTGCAGTGACTATCGGGGTCTGGGGACCCGAGTGGAGCTTTTGCTGCTTGGTAAGTTAGGATTTGAGGTGATATTGGGTATAAACTAGTTTTTGTGTCATGTTATTCTTGACTATTGCACTAAGGCGGCGATGTTGGCTATGCCGGGAATGCCACGGATTGTCTGGTGAGGTTCGACGGATTAGGTTCTAGTAGGGTGGTTTTATATTTCGAAGATCCAGCGGATGGCTGGGATGGATTGTCTTTTTTGCTTTGGCTTTCGTGATGGATGTCAGTGCAGAGACTCCTACTATTGATCCAAGTCCGGCGGTGAGGGACTTTCCGAATGTGTTTCTTGTGGCCAAGCATGTCGCCGGACAAGGCTATGATTTCGGTATTGATTTGATGTTGGGCACCGTATCGTATGGCACAGGTAGAGTTAAAGGAGTTGGAGGAGCAACTTCAGGGTTTCCTTGATGAGGGGTTCATGGCTGGCCAATGTGGATATATGTTCTAACTTGAGTTGGCTTGGTTGGCTCCGAGTTGTATTGTTGAGGGATGTGTTGATTCGATTGTTATTAAGCTTATTATTAATTTAGGGAGATCTATGAGTTACCTTTCCATGTTGCGAGGCATTGAGATTTGTTGGCTATAGGCATAAGTGGTACGATGTTATTTAGGTCTCTCAGTGGAATTCAAGCGAGAGGAGCATTGGATATTGCTCGGCCGATGGCGAATCTGTTGTGTCCTTTCGGGTTATGTGATATTATGTCAATTGTTTCATCGTGGTTATGATGATTTGCTTTGGTTCTAGAGATCAATTGCGCTAGGTCATCAATTTTGAGCAGAGTGACTTGAGGTGTTTCATGTGGACCAGTGTTTGGATAGGGCTGCACATTGCAACGAAGTTATGTAGAGGCATGACCTTTCAGGCTAGATTCGAGTATTCTATTTATACGATGTAGTACGGGTTCTCAGCCTTGTGTTGTGGTGGTACTGGTGAGCTTGCGGTATAACTCTTTCATTTGAGTCATTTTCATGATTTGAGTACGTTCAGATTGTTGCTTATTGGTGTGCGGATTGCACGAGTTGTGGATTTAGATGGTATTGATGTGTCATATCACCAGTGTAGTTGTTTTGGATTAGATGAGATCGTTCGGATCTAGAATGAATACAAACGGATTCGATTTTAGCATATTGGAAGGATAGTATCGAGGTTCGGCTCAGAAATTTGCTATGGTCTTTGCCAAAGGAGAAGTGGCTTCATGAGTAGTTGATGTGAGAAATGGTTACAATTTACTGCATGTTTCATTTGTTATTTTCAGTATATGAAAGAGTTGGAATGAGACCTTTGTTGATAAGTGGTTTTCTATCAGTATTCGATGGTTGTGTACAGCCGCTGTGATTAGAAGTTATCGCTACAAGTTTTTGAGTTATGTGGTATATCATGTTATTGCACCTGAGGTTGCAGGTATGGGTTATTACATCTGGTTCGGGCTTATTCAAGGTATAAATGTGAGATTTTGATCTTGTGGATGATTTCAGAAGTGGAAAGGTGGTTCTAAGGTTTGTGGGCTAGGTTGGATTGTGAAATTTCAGTTACAATGTGTTATTGGACCTATATGAGATAGGGTGATGTAGGATCACCACCGGGTATCTTCATGGTAAGGTTACACCGCGACTTGTTGGCTTTTGGAACAACTATGGGCACGTTCAAGGATAAACGTATGCTTAAGTGGGGAAAGATGTAATGACCCGATCAGTTGTTTTGAGATTTTGCACTTTGCTCACCAGTTCTCAACCATGACTTGCCCCGTATGATGTATCATTACTTATGTAAGTCGTTGGTTTTGGTTTTCAGGGTAATCGAAACGAATTTGGAAGAACAGTTCTGAGTTTGAAACTTGAAATTTGAAAGATTTGACCAAGAATTGACTTTTTAGTATATGATCTCGGATTGGAATTTTTATGATTTGATTAGCTCCATTAGGTTATTTGGGACTTAGGAGCATGATCGGAATGTGTTTTGGAGGTCCGGAGTAGATTTAGGCTTGAATTGGCGAAATTGAGTTTTTGGTGTTTTTCGATTAATAGGTGAGATTTTGATATAAGGGTCGAAATGGAATTCTGATAGTTGCAGTAGTTCCGTTGTTTCATTTGAGATATGTGTGCAAAATTTTAGGTCATTCGGACGTGGTTTGGTTGTGGTTTTGATCAAAAGCGTAATTTAGAAGATTTTGGAATTCTTAGGCTTGAATCCGATGAAAATTTGGTGTTTTAATGTTGTTTGGAGCGTTATGAAGGTTGGAAAAAGTTTGAATGAAATTATGGGATATATTGACATGTTTGGTTGAGGTCCCGAGGGTCTCGGGAGAGTTTTGGGTGGTTAATCGGATCAAATGCATAGTTGAGAAGTTGCAGATTTTTGCTTCAGATCTGTTGTACGTATTCCTTCATCGCGATCGCGTGAGGAGGCTCGCGATCGCATCAGTGTAAGATGTTGTGCATCATAATCACGTGGGTTCATTCGCGATCTCGTAGGTGTAAGACCCTGTGCATCGCGTTCGCGTAGGTATATACACAATCGAGTGGAGTGAGATATTGGGCCAGTGGAGTTTATGCTTCCCGATCGCAATGGATTTCTCGCGATCGCGATTAAGTGAATTAAATAGCTGAGCAGAATGTTTAAAAGACCCATTTCGCGACTTTTGGCTTAAGTTCACCATTTTTGAGCGATTTTAGAGCTTTTTGAAGAGGATTGAAGAAGGATTCAAGGGGAAACACCTGGAGGTATGATTTTCGGACTTAATTCTTGATTCTAATGTGGATTCCACCTAATTAATCAAGGAATTTAAACCTAAATTGAAGAAACTAGGGCTTGGAAACTTAGACCTTTGATTGAGGATTTGAAGGACCAATTATGGTCGGATTTTGGAACTTTTGATATGTATGAACTCGTGGGGAGATAAGGAATCTATTGATGTGAATTTTATCGAATTCTGAGACGTGGGTCCGGGGGTTGGTTTTTGGTTATTTACGGAAATTTCATTGTTTTTCGATTGTTTTCAAATGGGCTTTGTCGCTTTAACATATTTTGATGGTTACATTTTGATTTTGGTAGATTCGGAGTATCCGGAGGCCGATTCGAGGGGCAAAGGCATCACGAGCTATATTTTGGGCCGGATTAAGGTGAGTAATAATTTTAAATGCTGTCCTGGGGGTATAAAACCCCGAATTACACATCGTTCGACTATGTTGAGGTGATGCACATGCTAGATGATAAGCGTTGTGAGTCATGCACCGTTGGGGATTGTGACTTAGTCCATATCGAATGACTATTTTACTGCGTATTTGATAGCAAATTGTTAGATATTGTCATGTTTTGGGCTAAATGCCATATTTGGGCTTCGTGCCAACTATTTGAACCCTTAAGGGATTTTTACTAATATTTTCCTCACTATTTGATTTCACAATTGTGCTCAGTTATGCCATATTTTACTGGTTTCAAAACTCAGCTATATTATTCTGTTTTAAACACCTTAAATGATATTTTAAAAAAAAAGAAGATATTTTGTGCTGAGCTTAATGTTTTACTGTTGCCCGATAGGCTTGTGAGATTCTGATTGAGTAAGGCCAAGGGCCTTTGTTGTGAGGATACTTTTGGGTCGGGCTGCACGCTGCATCATTGGTATACTAATTATGATAATGAGGGCAAGGGCCTGAGATTGCACGCCACGAGGTGGCTTGTGATTGATATGAAGCCGAGAGCCTGTTTATGATGCCACGAGATGACTTGATATTGCGCTTGGGCCGTTAGGGGCCCCTCCCAAAGTCTGTACACCCCAGTGAGCATCCGTACCCATTGAGATATGAGATATAGCCCGAGGGGCTGGTATTGTTCTGTGATATTGCCCGAGGGGCCGAATCTATTGTTACTTTTCCCGAGGGGCGGTTCTTATGTGTTTACCATTTCTAGTTGTTTTTTCTATATGTTGTTTGACTGCTTAAAAGGTTTTTTATGAGATTTCACAGTTCAATTATGTTTACTGATTTGGTTATGCCTCTTATAGCTTAATGTTGTGTCTAATTTGATTTTTATATCGCTCAATCTTCACTAAGTTGGAGTACTCACTTTACTCCCTACACCTTGTGTGCAAATTCATGTATTTCTAAACCCAGTAGCGGTTATTGGTTGCTCAGAGGCAGAGTCATAGGAGTTTAGCAAGGTAGCTGCCCAACGTTCGTAGCACTACTTTTATCCCTCTTGATTTCATTAGACTGTATTTAGTACATTTTAGACTCTTGGTTTAATTAGACCTTAGTAGATGCTCATGACTGGTGACACCCCGATGTCAGGTTGTATTTATTCCGCAAACTGTTTTGTTACCTTATTTTGGGATTCTTATTCTGTTAAAGACTTAGTATTTATTATTTAAAAATGATTTAAAATGAATTAGGAGTGTGTCGACTGGGCTTGTCTTCACGAGAGGCGCCATCACGCTCGGGTCTGCGTAAATGGTATTTTGTCCGGTTGGAGCACTATAGGTAAATTAGCTTGTCCGGTTTGTCATATACATACTTGTTCTATTTACTTGAAACATGGTCCCAAGCAAAGCTATATGGGCCATCGAAGGTTCTTGGAAATAAATCATCCCTATTGTCGAAATAAAAGTTCTTTTGATAACACAAAGGAAGAAAGACTTGCACCACAACTTTGAGTGGAGATGATGTGCTTGCACAACTTAATACATCCTAACAAATATTAGTTGTTGACAACACAAGAAAAACAAAACTAGATACAATAAGATATGACAATTGGAAGAAAAGAAGTGTATTCTTTGAACTCCCATGTTGGAGGACTTTATTGTTGAGACATAATTTGGGTGTGATGCATATAGAAAAATAATCAGTGAAAGTGTGATAGAAACGTTATTAGATATTGAAGAAAAAACAAAGGACATGTTAAAATCTCGGTTGGACTTACAAGAGATGAAAATAAAAAAACTCCTCCATCCAATAAAAAGTGGTAATAAGTACGTACTTCCTCCAGCAAACTATACAATGTCTAAAACTGAGAAGATTCAATTTTGTTAGCTCACTAAAGAAATCAAGTTTCCTGATGCTTATGCTTCTAAAATTAGTCGTTGTTTCAATGTTAAGTAAGCAAGAATTTTCGGACTTAAAAGTCATGACCCCCATGTTTTTTTTTCAATGCATTTTTCCACTTATCATCAAAGGGTTTTTGCCAAAGGATGCATATGATCCATTAGTTGAACTATCATTATTCTTTAGTGATTTGTGCGCTAAAGAGTTACATGTGGAGAAGTCAGATCAACTAGATAAAAGTATACGGGTGAAAATTTGTATATTAGAACGTGTGTTTTTGCCAACGTTCTTTGATGTTGTGATTCATTTGGAAATGGAGGCAAAGTTGGGTGGTCCCGTTCAATTTTGATGGATGTATTACCTTGAAAGGTTAGATTCTTATTCCTCTAAACTATTCCTTTAGTTTCTCTTCTAGTTAAATTTTTTTGCAAAACTGATCTATTTTTACGTCATAGATTTTTGCGCACCTTGAAAGGTTATGTACGAAATAAAGCTTGCCCGGAAGGATCAATTACCGAGGGATATCTTGCCGAGGAGTGCATGACATTTTGTTCCAAATATTTGACTGATATGGAGAAAAAGTAAAATCGTCCAGATAAAAATTTTGATTCTTCTAGTATCGAACCAACTCGCTTATCTGTATTTAATTGTCATGGTAAGACTTTAGTAGGTGGTGCTTGGATAAACTTTAGCACTCATGAAATCAATCAAGCTCATTTTTATATCCTCCAAAATTGTGAGGAAGTCAGACCTTGGATTGAGTAAGATACCTTTCAGTTAGTTTACATCCTTTTATTTTTATGGAAATCTCAACAAATATGTTTTAATATAAGTTCTTTTGATTTTTATTAAATGCTCACATCTCATAGGCAACACTTAGAAATGAATGAGAATACTAGAAATGTTTTCCTTTGTGGTTCGAGAAAAAGATAAATTATATCGTTTGATGCATGTTTATTTTTATTTAGGATTATTTGTAAGTTATATTTTTTAAATAGTATTAATGTTTGTGAGTTTGTAATTTAAATATTATAGGTAGTACAGTTAAAAGAAAATGGTGATGGCCGAATTACCAAGTGGATTACCAGCTTTGGAAAGACGTCAAGATCCTCGTTCTTATTGCCATAATGGATATATCATGAACAGGTTTAGGTTTTGAACAATGAAATCTGAGTTAGGTTTGAAAACTCAAAATAGTGGTGTAGTTGTAAAAAGTGATGAATTGTGATGACCCAAAGGTCATCACTTGTTTTGAAAATAAATTAAGTATTACGAGGCTTTAAAACCCCCTTTTGTCTCACCTCGATTTGCATGCGCATTCCGAGCATGTATCCAGGAAGCCATTATGTGAAAATCTGTGAAAAATAATGAATTTTACTTTTAAAATAAATTTAGGTTGAGTTCGGTCAATATTTTAGGTAAATGAACTCAGACCCATAATTTGATTGTTCTGTAGGGTCTGTAGGAAATTATGGGACTTACACTTATGCCCGGAATCGAATTCTGAGGTCCCAAGCCCGAGAAATGAGTTTTTGAAAAAAATTGTTTAACTGAAATTATTAGAGTTTTTAGAATTTTGAATGTATTGGAATTTGATGGTATCAGGCCCGTATTTTGGTTCTGCAACCCGGTACAAGTCTAATATTGGATTTAAGTTGAGCCTGTATAATTTGGTAAGAAATGGACTTCAACTGGCGTGAATCGTACCTTCGGTTGTTAATAATATGAACTTAAGAGTTCATGAGATTTTCCCTTGATTTTGATGCTAAATTCATAGTTATTGATGTTATTTTGATGATTTGATCACATGATCAAGTATGTATGATGTTTTTAGACTTGTGCACATATTTGGTTTGGATCCATGAGGGCTCGGGTGAGTTTTGGATAGGCTACAGAGTGAAAATTAGACTTAGAAAATTGCTGGTGTGTTGCAGGTCTGCAGGTTTCGCAATTGCGAAGCCTGGTTCGCAAATGAGATGTATCGCAAATGCAAAGATGGCCTGGGCAGGACTTGATCTCAAATGCGACCAATTCATCGCAAATGCGGAGGGCCAGAGTCGCAAATGTAATGTATGTCTCACAAATGCAAAGCCCTCAGGACTTTTGAATGGTCGCAAATGCGACAATTTCTTCGCAAATGTGAAGAAAGAAGACTTTTTAAGGGTTCGTAATTGCAAACTTTGGTCGTAATTGCGACATCAGAGACCAGTTAAATAGGACTTAGACGCATTTTCATCCATTTTTCAAACTTTCTCAAAATCTAATAACTTTTGGGCGATTTTCTAAAGAAAAGTTCATCTCCAAACCAATTGTAAGTCATTTCTATCTCATTTTCTTAAATCTATAACATATTTTTACTTGATTTCAATGCAAAATCAAGGGTTTTCGTGGGGAAAATTAGGTGTTTTGGGTAGAACATAGGATTTCTAAATTTTGGAGATTTGGACCTCGATTTGAGGTCCGATTTAAAAACAAATTATATTATTGAGTTTGTGGTTGAATGGGTAATCGGGTTTTGGTTCGAACCTCGGGTTTTGACCATGTAGGCCAAAGTTTGATTTTTGACTTTTTGGAAAAAACTTTACAAAACCTAGTTTCATGCATTAGAATTGATTCATTCAACACTTATTGATATAGTAATGTAACTTGTGGCTAGATACAAGAAAATTGGTGGTGTGGGTGAATAGGTAATCGGGTTTGGTTTCGAACCTCGGGTTTTGACCATGTAGGCCTAGGTTTGATTTCTGACTTTTTGGAAAAAACTTTAAAAAACCTATTTTCATGCATTAGAATTGATTCATTTAGCATTTATTGATATAGTAATGTAACTTGTGGCTAGATACAAGCGAATTAGTGGTGGAACCAAGAGGTAAAGCGCCAGTTGAGGCTTGAATTGTGTTCGTGGCATCGAGGTAAGTGTTTGTCTAACTTTACCTATTTTCATGCATTAGAATTGATTCATTTAGCATTTATTGATATAGTAATGTAATTTATGGCTAGATACAAGCGAATTGGTGGTGGAGCCAAGAGGTAAAGCGCCAGTTGAGGCTTGAATTGTGTTTGTGGCATCGAGGTAAGTGTTTGGTCTAACTTTAGATTGAGGGATTACGAGTTGTGACCTATTTACTATTTGTTAGTTGTTTAGTACGACATATATGCATGGTGTCGACTATCTATACGTTTGTGTCAAGCATGCCCCTGACTCTTATACTATGATTAATATGACTTTGTTTTGTATTGTTCATGCCTTATGTGATAATTTCTATTGTTGAAAAAGGCTTGTGGAAGTAATATTTGTAATTGAACATTGAGGATCATTGGCTCAAATTGTAAAATGATTTGTGGAAGTATTATTGGCAATTAAACATTATAGAGCATTGGCTCAAGTTGTGAATTGAGTTGGGAACTAAATGTGAAAAAGCGAAGAGGTTTATGATATTGTCTCCCTAGCCGGTATGTTGTTTCTTTTAATGTTATCTCCCTTGCTGGGATTTTATTGGTTTTGATATTGTTTCCCTTGACAGGATATGATTGTTGTACTATTGTTCTCTTGCCGGGATTTTATTGTGATTTTATTGATTCCCTTCCCCTTATTGGTTTGTGATTGTTGTTTGGGTAAGGAAGAGTGTTAAAGCATGAAGGGTGATGTTGTGCATGATATGTTTGAGAGAGTTTTAATGCACGAAGGGTGATGCCGTGCCGAGATTGGGAGGTTAAAACACGAAGAGTGATGCCATGCCGCATGATGTACAATTTCGTGCCATGATATGAGTGATAATGCTCAAAGGATCATTCCGTGCCATGATTATGTGAGGTAAAAGCATGAAGGGTGATGCCGTGCTAATTATATTGATTTTTATGGCGAGGACGAGAGTAAAAACAAGAAGGGCGATGTCGTGTACTTGTCTTTGATTTCCTGATTTTTACTGATAATTGAGTTATGGTGTTATTTACATTTAACTATTGGTTTTCTGTTGATACTTGTTGTTCCCCACAGCATGATTCCCCCTTTTTATCTTTAATTGTAAAGTTATGCTTTTATTCTTCCGCTATATATGATTTAACTGTGCAAGTTTATTTGGTATTCTGGTCCTAGCCTCGTCACTATTTCGCCGAGGTTAGGCTAGGCACTTACCAGCACATGGGGTTGGTTGTGCTAATACTACACTCTGCACTGTTTGTAGATCCCGATGCTGCAATATTTTGACTATTATAAGGTTGCTGCCTTCAGTCCAATAGGTGACCCGAGGTAGGCCTGCAGGCTTCCGTAGTCCTTGGTGTCTCCTTCTATCTTTTGATTCTATTTCTTTCATATATTCTAGAGACAGCATTGCATTAATCTTTCGGACCTTTATTTGTAGTATTCCTAGATGGTCTGTGATATTACGACACAAGTTCTGGGTTGTTTATGTTATGGATTGGTATTGGTATTATTATTACACTTTTATATTTCAGTCTTCTACTTATTTAATTCTGCTGTTTATGTGATATTTATTCACCATTGTTAAAGGATTAAAAATGAAAAAGGTTGAGTAATTGGAACAATTGGCTTGCCTAGCTTCCACTAGTAGGTTCCATCACGACTCCCGAGGGTTGGAAATCCGTGTCGTGACAAGTTTGTATCAGAGCTCTAGGTTACTTAGGTCTCACAATTCATGGACAAGCCTAGTAGAGTCTGAGGTATCGATAAGGAGACGTATGTATGTATCCCCCAGAGGCTACAGAGTTAGGAAAAACTTCATATCTATTCTTTCCTATCATGCAATTTGATTTCTCAATGCTAATTGAACTTCTACTCTGTTTTCTCGCAGATGGTGACAACACATATTGCTTCATCAGCTGACCAAAAGCCCGAGCCCCCAATAGTAGCTCCTGTAGGGGCAGAGGATGAGGTCGTGCTAGGGCTAGAGGTAGAGTCAGAGTTCAGCCCAGAGCTCGAGCAGCAACACCAGAGGCGGAGCCTCAAATTGAGTTTGACGAGGAGGTTCCAGCTCAGTAAGTTCCAGTGGGGCCAGCTCAGGTCCTAGAGGGGATCATCGCCACCCCGATAATTTAGGATGCTCCGGTCCGTTTAGTGGGCCTTATGGAGGGTGTCGCCCAGGCAGGCTTGCTTTCTATGGCACCAGCCATCTCTCATGTTGGAGGAGGAGCCCCAACTCCTGCTACTCACACTCCAGAGAAAATGGTTCCCCAGTTTTAGGATCTAACAGCTCAGCCAGTTAGGGTTGTTCAGCCTAGTATTATGGCACAGACCGAAGAGGAGCCAACTACGTCTGTTAATGCCTTGTAGAGATTTGATAGGTTCACTAAGCTCTTCACTACCACTTACTGTGGTGCCTCTTATAAGGATCCCCAAGATTATTTAGACAACTGTCATGAGGTTCTTAGGAACATGCGGATAGCGGAGACTAATTGGGTTGACTTTGCTGCTTTTTCTTTGTCTGGAGCCTCTAAGACTTGGTGGAGAGATTATTGTTTGGCTAGACCAGTTGGGTCACCAACTTTGACTTGGGATCAGTTTTCTTAGCTATTTCTAGAGAAGTTTCTTCCCATCACTTATAGGGAGGGCTATCAGAGGCAATTTGAGCG
This sequence comes from Nicotiana glauca, assembly GCA_026770625.1. Taxonomy (NCBI): domain Eukaryota; kingdom Viridiplantae; phylum Streptophyta; class Magnoliopsida; order Solanales; family Solanaceae; genus Nicotiana; species Nicotiana glauca. Next base: position 163,930 of record MU780524.1, on the reverse strand, counting down.
TATCAATACGAGACCAGGTTTGTTGATTTGGCCCGTCATGCTCTTCTTATAGTTCCCATTGAGAGAGAGAGAGAGAGAGAGAGAGAGAGAGAGAGAGAGAGAGAGAGTGAGTGAGGAGATTCATTGAGGGACTCATTCAACCTATTGGAATTCAGATGGCTAAGGAGACAGGGAGCGAGATTTCCTTCTAGGATGCGACATATATGGCTAGAAGGGTTGAGATGGTTCTAGCCTTCGTCATTCAGGCAGATTCAGTGGAGCTTCCTCTGGAGGTAGGGATTCTTTTGGTAGAGGCCATTCCCCTAGGCCTTTCCAGATAGCACTTTAGGTTTCTCACGGTGCTTCACGTGACCGTGGTTCTCATATGCAGTATTCTGATCAGCAGTCCTACAGTGCACCACCAGCTCCCATCAGTGTAACTCCGCTCTAGAGTTTTTGGGGTGGTCAAGTACGTCATCAGGGTCAGCAGTCTTAGCGGTCAAGGGCTTGTTATACTTGTGACAATATGGGACATATTACTAGATTTTGCCCTCGAGCATCGAGCAGCTCTCAGCATTAGGGTTACCGTGCCATGGTTCAGGCATGGAGTGTTCCACAACCATTCAGCCAGCTGGAGGTGGAGGTAGAGGTTCTATAGGTGGAGGTCAGGTCACTAGAGGTGGAGGCCTACAAGTAGCAGGCCGTTCCAGAGATGTAGTTTAGAGTAGTGGGTCCCAACCCTGATGTTATGGTCTTCCAGCCAAGCATGAGGCTAAGGCTTCTGATGCAGTTATCACAGGTACTGTTCTGGTTTGAAGTATATATGCTTCAATTCTATTTGATCCGGTATCTACATACTCCTATGTGTTATCTTATTTTGCACCGTATCTGGTCATGCCTAGTGATTCCTTGAGTGCTCATGTATATGTGTCTACACCGGTGGGTGATTCTATTGTGGTAGATCATGTCCATTGTTCATTTATAGTTGTGATTGGGGGTCTTGAGACTCGTGTAGATTTGTTACTTTTAAATATGGTTTATTTTGATGTCATATTGGGTATGGACTGGTTATCACCTTACCGCGCTATCTTGGACTGTCATGCCAAGATTGTGACCTTAACCTTGCCGGGGTTGCCTCGTTTAGAGTGGAAAGGGAATCCTGGCCATTCTAACCGTAGTGTTATCTTATATATGAAGGCTTGGCGTATGGTCGAGAAGGGGTGTTTGGACTATTTGGCATATATTCGTGATTCTAGTGCTGTGGTTCCTTCTATGGATTCTTTGACTGTTGTTCGTGAGTTTCCTGAGGTTTTTCCTTAAGATCTGCCATGTATTCCATCTGATAGGGATATTGACTTCTACATTGATTTGGCTACGAGCACTCAGCCTATTTCTATTCTTCTGTATCGTATGGTCCCGCCTGAGTTGAAACAATTGAAGGAGTAATTGTAAGACTTGCTTGATAAGGGCTTTATTAGACCTAGTGTCTTGCCTTGGGTGCGTTGGTGTTGTTTGTTAAGAAGTAGGACAGATCGAAGAGAATGTGTATAGATTACCGACAGTTGAACAAGGTTACAATCAAGAATAAGTATCCATTACCGAGGATTGATGATTTGTTTCATCAGCTTCAGGGTGCCAAGGTATTTTCGAAGATTGACTTGAGATCTGGCTACCATAATTTGAGGATTATGGCATCCAATGTCCCTAAGACAACTTTTTGCACTCGGTACATGCACTATAAGTACTTGGTGATGTCATTTGGGTTGACAAATGCCCCATCGGCTTTTATGGATTTGATGAAACGAGTGTTCAAGACTTACTTGGATTCATTTTTAATAGTCTTCATCGATGATATTTTGATCTATTCCCGCAGCCGGGAGTGTCACACCTCTTTTTTTCCCACGCAACCCTATTACGAGGTTGAGTTAAAAGAGTTTTTTCCAACTGAAGTGATATTTTGAAAAGGGATTATTTATTATTTAGAGTCGCCACTTGGAATTGAGTTTTGGTGTTCCAAGTCACCATTTATTTGAATCCCCTTTCAAAAGGAAGTTTTGACTCTTAATTTATGGTCTACAAAAACAGAAGACTGAGTAAGGAATTCTGTTGACCGAAAGGAAGGTGTGAGGCACCCCTCGAGTCCCGTGGTTCTAGAACGGTCGCTTTATTGACTAATATTCGGCTTACTAATTATTTAATTATTGATTTTAGAACTTATGTGCCTTTACTTCTTAATTATCGCTTTTAAATAGGAAAATTATCTTGAAACGAGTTACGCGTACGTATACCCGTTTGTTTGGCGCGTCAAAAACCATATCACGCGAACGTGTCCACGATTAATAACGCTTTGTTTATTTTATTAAGGAAATTTGGGCAAACTTGCGCGAACGTATACATTGGTTTTGTTTTTAAAATGTAATTGTGTTACGCGAACGTATACACAATCACGGTTGTAGATTAATTAAGGGCGTGTCCAAAGTTCCCATCACGTTCAATGTAGCTACTAAACATATAACCAAAAGATACATTTAAATTCTTGTTACACTCATCCAATCCAAATTCATTGTTCAAACCAATACCAAAAATACATATAAACCAATTTAACTCTCGTACAAAGCCAACATACATCCAAGTCGGTGTATATTCATAACATTAGCTGCCTCTTCTTCGCTAATTCCCTAATGTGAATGATGGAAGTAGGGAAGTATCCTTATTATTGAAAAACAAATCCCATTAGCTTATAAAGATTCTAGCACTAATCACTAACTTGCTAAGTTAATTCATCTAACAATTGTAATACATTCATTCAAGAACAAAGGTCACATACATCACAAAATAGATAAACTAATCAAATGTACCTAATGGAAGCTAAGATATGCTAGCTGAAAATAAAATAAAGAAAATCACAAATCTTGCCAAGCACTCTTCACGCTACTGTAACGAGATGAGAACAGAATGAGAAAATTGAGAAAACCGATCTTACTTATTTTGTCACGATCTTTTCCATCACGAAATTAGATTAATGAGATGAAATAAGATAAAGGTTTGAAAAATGCACCTTTACTGCTGGACACTCTTGGAAAGACTGTATTAATGAAAGAACGCCTAATAAATCTTAAAACGAGCAGGTGAACTTGCGAACGGAGATCTCGATCGAAAACAAATCCAGAAACACCGAACCTTCGGCGACTTGAACCACGCAGGAAAATTAGATGGACTCCGAACTCAGTCGATTCCCATATTTGAACAGCAAAATTAAAAAAATGAGGAAGAAATTCCAGAATCTATTCTTTGTGCATGTTTTTTCGATTTTATATATTCTCTGTATATTCTGTATATTCCGTATATATCCCCTGTATCTTTTAGGAGTGTTCATATATATAGATGTGTGGAGGGAGTTAGAATTGGAGTTGGAGTGGGAGAATGGAATTAGAGTTGGAGTTGGAGTGGGAGTTAGAGTTGGAGTTGGAGTGGGAGAATGAGGTTGAGAAGATCATGGTAAGTAGTTAGGATAATCTTTTTTTGAATCTTTCAAGATTTATCCCCCTTCTTTGTTATATTATTTATTTTAGTTTTATTTATTTATTATTATTATTATTTTTTTTTTGCTTTTCGTTAATTTGCTGAGTTAATTTTCTTATTTATTTTATTTTTTG
>MU780524.1:61740-117213 GCA_026770625.1 Nicotiana glauca | reverse complement strand
GGTGTGGGGGGGGGGGGGGGGGTCATTCGGACATTTTATACTTAAAAACTCGTTAGTTCCGGACCGCTGGATTGATGAAATACAAAGGTCATGATTAACAGGCAGTAAAACGACGTCGTTTTGGTCATCCGCTGGACCGGACTGGGTAAAGTGTATTTAGGCTGGGCATGTTTGGTCCGGTTTTGGGCGAGATTGGGCTGAAAAATGGCTAAAAATGGGTGTTTATTAAGACTTCCAAATTTGAATTTTCTTTTCTTTTTCTCTTATTTTCTCATTTCATTTTTTTTTTTTTTTTTTTTGCAAAATTCACAAAAATAGGCAAGACCTGATTTAGCTCTAAAATTAAACTAATTAATTTTCACAAATTAACCTATTCCTAGTTTTAAAAGAAAACTTAAGAAAAATCAAAAAATTAAAATTCAAAAAATGCAAAAGGAATATTTTGGTTATCAATTTACTAGTAGGACTAAAAATATAAAAAATGAGATCCTAAATGCAAATGTGCTATTTTGGTATTTTATGACTTATATTAATTAACAATGCACACAAATGCAAACATACACAAAATTAATTCTCTAAAATTGAAATAATAAAAGGGAAAAATCCTAATTTACGAATTCTATAGGAATAATTGAAGCGAGGCAAAAATCACATGCTCACAGCTGCCCTTCTTTGCTCGGAGGCACGAAGAGTTTTTGGGCAAAGATAAATGAGCAATCATGAGAGATTTTTGCCTGCTTGGCACTACATGAGAAACATTTTTGAAAACCGTCTGACCGAACCCTACTTCAAAGGTTGCCTACATATCCTTGGCTATAAAGGAATCAGGTCAGTGTAGTTCTGGAAGTGTTGGTAGCTAGGTCTACCATGGGCTGTGATTTGACTGCTGTTGCTGCTGCTACTGCTTGCTGACTTCCTTATTACACCAAAAGGAAAATCAAATCTAAGCTAGCCATGCCAATCAACTATGAGTCACAAGATTCCTATCTATAAATATCTTGAAACTTGATCTTGAGTCTTAGCTGATTTTGCTGTGGACTCCGATCTGAATCTTGATGCTCGCAAGTTGTAGGTGTTGTTTCTTTCTGCAGCACTGAGTCAGAGCGGAACAAATGGAGCTTGTGTCTTTAATCACGTTATGAGCAATCCGCACCTTTGTTTTTTCAAAAATTTTGAATTTCATTTCTTTTCATTATATTCTTCCTAGATTGAGACTCATTTCATCGGTCGTCTTGCACCCTGTGCTTCGAGGTCAAACCTGTTTAAGACACCAAAACAAACAAATGAACGAAATTTTCTGCCCCAATTTTCACTGGGAAAATTTCGTGAGTTAGTTGTGACACATGTCTAAGCGATAAAATCAGGATTGTATATCCTTGGGAATGAAACCAGGTTATGCTTGGAAATGGCCGGGTTATGCGGGAAAAGAAAAAGGTCCTCGGGTTATGCTGGGATAAAAGAAAAAAGGTCCTTGGGTTATGCCAGGGAGATCCGCGGGTTATGCCGAGATAAGAAGGAAAAAAGGTCCTTAGTTTATGCCAGGGAGGTCCGCAGGTTATGCCGGGATAAGAAGGAGAAAAGGCCCATTGGGTTATGCCAGGGAGGTCCACGGGTGTCACGACCCCATTCCCGGGCGAGATGGCGCCCAACACAATTTCTAGGCAAGCCCGACCATATAACACCCTCAACTCAATCACACGTCCCATTACCAATCTATAGCATTAAATTACTGTTTAACAGGTCTATTAACCAAATAATTTAGATAGAGACAATATGAAACACTGACATAACCAACATTTCCCAAAGACCTAGGGTCATGAGTCTAGAGCCTCTAAGATAACAGAGTAATAAATTCTCATACAATACATAGTTCAAAAATGCGGAAAGATAAAAGGGATAAGGGGAGGAGTCGGGTCCTACGGATCTCAGGCAGCTACCTCGACAACTCCTGAAAGCTCTGGAAGCAGCAAACAACTCAACTAAGCCTCCGGGACACCTGAATCTGTACACATGGTGCAAGGAGTAAAGTGAGTACTTCCAACTTAGTGGTAATAGACATATATAATGGCTGACAGTAAGAAATCCCGAAATATAACAATGCAAAGCTATATCGAATAATTCTACACATTTAACGGTGGAACAACATCAGGTAATGACAGGTAAAACAGATAGACATCGATGCATGAATGCAATGCAATGCACATGACCGCTGCGGCGCGCAGCTTGATCCATTTGGGTACCCGCGCTCACTATGGGGGTTCAGATTCCGGAGTGGCTCCTACAGCCCAAGCACAATATCATCGTAGCATTCGCTGCGGCATGCAGCCCGATCCACACTCAGTCCAGATATATGCATGTAAGCCGCACAGGCACAGTCAATTTTATCATTTTCAATTCCAATTATTAGGAATTATAGATTAAGTGTTTAAAACTTTTAGAGATTTATTAATCATTTCGAGACAGTGTTTAACTCAGGACTGATATCATGAAAACATGCTAAGTATCATGGAAACAATGAGAATAATCCCTAAGGAACCAAATAATCGGCATACAGCCCAAATATACTCATAACCATCCAAGTAGGAGGTTTACCAACCAATTTCTAGCCAATGACACAGTATGAACATCACTCGGACGGACTAAACCATAGTCCCCAATCACAAGCGACCCCGCACTCACCGTAGAGTACGTGTCTTGCCTCAATATAGCGTCACAGTGTGATATACCGGAGTTTCAAACCCTCAGGTCAACATCTACATCTATTACTCACCTCAAACCGGCCACAAGACTAGTCTGCTATGCCTTTTCTTCTCGAATCCACCTCCTCGCGCGTCGAATCTGGCCAAAACCACAACGAATACATTACAATAGGCTAAAGAAACATAAACCAATCAAAAGAATTCGAAAAGCACCAAAAATCACGAAGTTAGCAAAACCCGAGCCCTGGGCTCAGTTCTCGAAAAATTATGAAATTCACATCACCGGATTCCTCGTCTCCCCACGAGTCGATACATATAAAATTCATCAAAATCGGAGTCCAAATGCTCCCTCAAATCCCAAATTCTCATTTCAAAAACCCAAGCCCTAACCTCCATTTTTAACCTTTAATTCTTTGGGTTTTCAGTTTTAATCCCTGTTTAAGCCCAATAATAACATAATCTAGGTCCAAAATCCTTACCTGATGATAGCCCTCGAAATCCTCTTCAAAAATCGCCCAAAATTTCCTTAGTCCGAAGTCCCAAATGTTTTCTTCTCTTTCAAAATTGTGAAAACACTGTTCACTTAAACCCAGGTCGATTTTTGCTTCTGCGGTTAATTTACCGCACCTGCGGTAACCACATATGCGCACACTTGACCGCTTCTGCAGTCTAACTTAACTCACCAGGGACCGCTTCTGCGGTCACAAACCGCTTCTGCGGTCGTCGCTTATGCGGACCCCCGTCCGCTTCTGCGGAACACCCAGGTCGTTCAAGGACCGCTTTTGCGACCACCTAGCCGCTTCTTTGGAACCGCTTATGCGGTCCCTTATCCGCAGATGCGGAAATGAAAGAACCAGCAAGGACTGAAACATGCAACAGCTCCGAATCCTCCGTTTGACTACCCGAAATCACCCCGAGGCTCCCATGACCTCAACCAAAAACACCAACATACCCCAAAACATCATACAAACTCGTTCCAATCATTAAAACATGTCAAACAACACAAAAATCATCCTTTCACCATGGATTCAAGCCTAAGTTCTCTTCAAACTTCAGAAACTCACATTCGAAAAAAAACCCGACCAAACGACGCCGAATGACCTAAATGTTTGCACACATATCCAAAATTACCTAACGAAGCTACAGCAACTCTCAGAGTTCCATTCCGACCCCCGGATCAAAATCTCACCTATCAACCGGAATTTGTCAAAATTCGAACATCGCAAATTCAAGCCTAATTCTATACTGGACCTCCAAATTCAATACCGATCATACTCCTAAGTCACAAATCATACCCCGAAGCTAACTGAATCACCAGAATTCACATTCGAGCCCTTTAACTATATGGTCAACTTCTGGTTGACTTTTCCAAAACAAGCTTCCTTCTAAGAGGCTAAGTGCCTCATTTTCAACTAAAACCAATTCAATTATACCCGATCAAGTCGAATACTGATATTGAAACGTAGAGCAACATAATATGGGGGAAACGGGGTGGTAACTCACTTGATGACGGGCCGGGTCATCATATCCTCCCCAACTAAAACAAACGCTCGTCCTCGAGCGGGTCAAGAAACATACCTGGAGTCTCAAACAAGTGAGGATATCTGCTCCGCATCTCCCGCTCGGTCTCCCAAGTAGCCTCCTCTATAGGCCGACCTCTCCACTGAACCTTCACCGAAGCTATATCCTTTTATCTCAATCTTCAAACCTGACGACCCAAAATAGCCACTGGCTCCACATCATAGGTCAAATCATCATCCAACTGAACTGTACTGAAGTCTAACACATGAGACGGGTCTCCAACATACTTTCGGAGCATAGAAACATGAAATACCGGGTGAACTCCCGACAGGCTGGGTGGCAAAGCAAGCATATAGGCCACCTCCCCAATCCTCCTAAGTATCTCAAAAGGACCAATGAACCGTGGACTCAGCTTCCCTCTCTTTCCAAATCTCATAACGCCCTTCATAGGCGAAAGTTTCAACAAGACCTTCTCGCCCACCATATAAGATACATATCGAACCTTCCTGTCCGCATAACTCTTCTGGCGCGACTGAGCTGTATGAAGTTTCTCCTGGATCACTTTCACCTTATCCAAGGTATCCTGGACCAACTCTGTCCCCAATAGCCTAGCCTCGCCAGGCTCAAACCAACCAACCGGAGATCTACAACGTCTCCCATATAAGGCCTCATAGTGCCATCTGAAAGCTGGACTGATAGCTGTTGTTGTAGGCAAACTCCGCAAGTGGCAAGAAATCAGCCCAAGAACCTCCAAAATCAATAACACAGGCACACAACATGTCCTCCAGTATCTGAATGGTACGCTCGGACTGCTCGTCTGTCTGTGGATGAAATACTGTGCTCAACTCTACCTGTCTGCCCAACTCTCGCTGAAAAGTCCTCCAAAACTGAGTACCCCTATCTGATATAATGGAAACTGGGACCCCCTGCAACCGTACAATCTCCCGAATGGAAATCTCTGCCAACCGCCCAGAGGAATAGGTGGTACACACCGGAATTAAGTGCTCGGACTTGGTCAGCTGATCCATAATCACCCAAATCGAATCAAACTTCCTCGCTGTCCGAGGGAGACCACTCACAAAGTCCATAGTAATCCTCTCCCACTTCTATTCGGGGATATCCATGAACTAAAGTACACCACCGGGCCTCTGATGCTCATACTTGACCTGCTGACAGTTGCGACACCGAGCTATATAACTCACAATATCCTTCTTCATTCTCCTCCACCAATAATACTGTCTCAAATCTTGATACATCTTCGCGACACACGGATGAATAGAATACCGCGAGCTGTGGGCCTCCTCCAATATCAACTCCCGAAGCCCATCCACATTGGGCACGCAAATCCGGCCCTGCATCCTCAACACACCATCACTATCAGTAGTCACATCCCTGGCATCATCATGCTGAACCATGTCCTTAAGGACAAACAAATGTGGATCATCATACTGGCGTTCTCTGATGTGATCATACAAGGAAGATCAGGAAACCACACACGGCAACACCCGACTAGGCTTCTAAATATCTAGCCTCACCATCCGATGGCCAGAGCCTGTACATCAACTACAAAGGGCCTCTCTCCAACTAGAACGAACACCAAACTACCCATACTTATTGCCTTTCGGCTCAAAGCATCGGCCACTATATTGGCCTTCCCCGAATGATACAAAAGGGTAATGTCATAATCCTTGAGCAACTCAAGCCACCTCCGCTGCCTCAAATTAAGATCCTTCTATTTGAACAAATGCTGAAGGTTGCGATGATTAGTATATACCTCACAAGATACGCCATATAGGTAGTGCCTCCAAATCTTCAAAGCATGAACTATAGCAGCCAACTCCAAATCATGTACGGGGTAGTTCTTCTCATGGGGCTTCAATTGATGAGAAGAATATGCGATGACTCTACACTCCTGCATCAACACACATCCGATCCCAACTCTCGAAGCATCACAATACACGGTTTAAAAACCTAAAGTTGATGGCAAAACTAACACCGGAGCTGTGATCAAAGCTGTCTTAAGCTTCTGAAAGCTCTCCTCGCACTCATCCGACCATACAAATGGTGCACCCTTCTGCGCCAACTTGGTCAAGGATGAAGTAATAGATGAAAAAACCTGGACAAACCATCGATAATACCCTGCCAAATCGAGGAAACTCCGAATCTCCGTGGCTGAGGACGGTCTAGGTCAACTCTGCACCGCCTCTATCTTCTTTGGATCAACCTGAATACCATCACTAGACACCACGTGTCCTATGAAAGCCACAGACCCAAGCCAAAACTCACACTTGGAGAATTTTGCATAAAGCTTCTCCTGCGTCAATCTGTGTAATACCACTCTCAAATGCTGAGCACGCTCCTCCTGGCTATGCGAGTACACCGAGATATCATCCATAAAAATGATAACAAATGAATCCAGATACGGCCGAAACACGCTATTCATCAGATGCATGAACGCAGCTGGGGCATTGGTCAGCCCAAAAGACATAACTAGAAACTCATAATGCCCATATCTCGTCCTGAAAGCTATCTTCATAATATCAGAATCTCTAATCTTCAGCTGGTGATAGCCTGAACGGAGATCAATCTTCGAGAATACCCTTGCTCCCTGGAGCTGATCAAACAAATCATCAATGCGCGGTAGTGGATACTTGTTCTTCACTGTCACCTTGTTCAACTGCTTGTAGTCAATGCACATTCTCATTGTGCCGTCTTTCTTCTTCACAACTAAGACAGGTGCATCCCACGATGACACACTCGGATGAATGAACCCCTTATCTAGGAGTTCTTGAAGCTGCTCTTTCAATTCCTTTAACTCAGCTGGTGCCATACGATAGGGAGGAATAGAGATGGGCTGAGTGCCCGGCACCAGATCAATACCGAAATCAATGTCCCTGTCCGGCGGCATGCTCGGCAGGTCTCCTAAAAAAAATCAGGAAAATCCCTTACAACGGGCATAGAATCAAGACTAGGAGTCTCAGCTCCAACATCTCTCACAAAAGTCAAGTACGATAAACAACCTTTTCCAACCATCCGCTGGGCCTTTAGGAAGGAAATCACCCTGCTAGGAACATAATCGGTCGAACTTCGCCACTCAATCCTCTGAACACCCGACATAGCCAAAGTAAATGTATTGGCATGACAGTCCAGAATAGCATGGTACGGAGATAGCCAATCCATACTCAGAATCACATCAAAATCTACCATACCCACCAACGACAAGTCAACTCGGGTCTCCAGACCTCCAATATTCACCAGACAAGATCGATATACATGATCCACAATAATAGTATCACCCACTAGGGTAGATACATGCACGGGCAAGGCAAGACAACCACGGGTCATACACGGGTGATGAGTAAAATATGAAGACACATAAGAGTATGTAGATCCAGGATCAAACAAAACAGAAGCATCCCTGTGGCAGACTGAGATAGTACCTGTGATAACAGCATCTGCTGCAATAGCGTCCCTCCTGTCTGGGAGAGCATAGAATCCAGCCTGACCACTACCAGATCAATCTCCACCCCCGGGACGGCCCCTAGCTGCCTGGACCCCACCCCTACCTGACTAGGAGGGTGCTAAAGTACACGGAGTAGAAGAGGAGGGCTGATCCCTCTATTGAGACCGACCATCACGAAGCCGAGGACACTGTCTCCTCATGTGGCCAAACTCACCGCACTCGTAGCAACTACTCAGTGCTGGAGAAGGGGGCTAAAGAGAACACCTCGCTGCTGAAGAACCCTAGGCTGAAGAAGCAGGAGTAGGTCTCTGAGCTGGAAGGCACTAAGTGAAGACTGGCCTTGCTGAACTCCCTGATGACCACGGCCTGAAGAAGCCCCACTGCACTCTAGGCGACCTGACTGAGGTGGTATGAAGGAACGACCTCTGCCACGTTGAAACTGGCCCCTAGACGGAGCACCACTGAAACTACCTGAAACTCGAGGCCTTTTGTCCTCCCTTTCCTCACGCTCCCGATGGCGATCTGTCTCAATCTGTCGACTTCCTCCTCAAATGAAGCGGCTACAACTCTCTTTCTAGTCATCAAAATGCGGATTGGATAGTTGAGGCCATCCACGAACCTCCTAATCCTCTCCCGATCTGTCGGGATTCTCCAAGTAGCATACCGAGCTAGTGAACCTCAACTCATACTGGGTCACAGTCATGTCCCCCTGAATCAACCACTCAAACTGAAGACGCAGCTCCTCCCTACGAGACTGCGGCACATACTTCTCCAGAAAGAGCGTGGAGAACTGCTGACAAGTAAGGGGCGCTTCTTCAATAGGCCTACACCTCTCAAACTCCTCCCAACATGTAAATGCAGCCCCTGAGAACTGGAAGGTAGTAAAATCCACTCCACTCGACTCCAAAATCCTTGCAATGCGAAGCATATGCTGACACTAGTCCAGAAATCCCTGGGCATCCTCGCCCTCAGCACCACTGAACGTCGGAGGTTGGAGCCTACAGAACCTCTCTAGTCAATGCTGCTCGTCGTCTGGCATCAGTAGAACCACATACTCTAGAGCTGGTGCAATTGGCACAACTGGAGCAACCGGTGCAACTGGCTGAACTGGGGCTGCTCCTGGTGTCTGCAATCCCTGAACAACCTGCTCGGGTGTGCGAGCTGCGGGGGTCTGATGACCACCCCCGGTCTGAGAAGTAGCTGCGGCAGTAGTGGTTGAGACTGCCTGAGCCAAACCAGTGCAGACAAATAAAATCTGGGCTAAAGCCTCCTGAAGACCAGGAATCACGATGGGCACTGTCGGTGCCTGAACAGGTACTGCTGGAGCATCTACAGCTGGAGGCTGGTCCTACATGGGGGCAACTCATGGGTCAATAGGTGCTGTTCCTGCTGCTCCGCCTCAACCACGACCACGGTCGCATCCACGGCCTCTAGCGGGTGGCAATGGTGGTCGTCCGCCACATTCCGGTAGCATGGGTTCTCACCATCTGCGAGAGAATAGAATATAGAAGTTTAGTTCTTGGAACAACAAAGCCGCATGACAAGAGTTCAAGAATGTGAAGTGCTTCCTAAAGGTTTTGCAACCTTTCGAGGATAAATACATACGTCTCCATACCGATCCTCGAGACTCTACTAATCGGCTCATGACTCATGAGGCCTAGTAATCTAGGCTCTGATACCAACTTGTCACGACCCCATTCTCGGTCGTGATGTCGCCCAACACAATTGCTAGGCAAGCCCGACCATATAACACTCACAACTCAATCACACGTCCCATTACCAATTTATAGCATTAAATTAGTGTTTAAAAGGTCTATTAACCAAATAATTTAGATAGAGACAGTATGAAACACTGACATAACCAACATTTCCCAAAGACCTGGGGTCTTGAGTCTAGAGCCTCTAAGATAACAGAGTAATAAATTCTCATGCAATACAGAGTTCAAAAACGCGGAAAGATAAAAGGGATAAGGGGAGGAGTCGGGTCCTGCGCACGTCAGGCAGCTACCTTGACAACTCCTGAAAGCTCTGGAAGCAGCAAACAGCTCAACTAAGCCTCCGGGACACCTGAATCTGCACACATGGTGCAGAGAGTAAAGTGAGTACTTCCAACTCAGTGGTAATAGACATATATAATGGCTGACAGTAAGAAATCCCGAAATATAACAATGCAAAGCTATAACCAATAATTCTACACATTTAACGGTGGAACAACATCAGGTAATGACAGGTTAAACAGATAGACATCGATGCATGAATGCAATGCAATGCACATGACCGCTGCGGCGCGCAACCCGATCCATTTGGGTACCCATGCTCACTGTGGGGGTTCAGACTCCGGAGGGGCTCCTACAGCCCAAGCACAATATCATCGTAGCATTCGCTGCGGCGTGCAGCCCGATCCACACTCAGTCCAGATATATGCATGTAAGTCAAGTTTATCATTTTCAATTCCAATTATTATGAATTATAGATTAAGTGTTTAAAACTTTTAGAGATTTATTAATCATTTTGAGACAGTGTTTAACTCAGGACTGATATCATGAAAACATGCTAAGCATCATATAAACAATGAGAATAATCCCTAAGGGATCCAAATAATCGGCATACAGCCCAAATATACTCATAACCTTCCACGTAGGAGGTTTACCAACCAATTTCTAGCCAATGACACAGTATGAACATCACTCGGACATACTAAATCATAGTCCCCAATCACAAGCGACCCCGCACTCACCGTAGAGTACGTGTCTCGCCTCAATATAGCATCACAATGTGATATACCGGGGTTTCAAACCCTCAGGTCATCATCTACATCTATTACTCACCTCAAACCGGCCACAAGACTAGTCCGCTATGCCTTTTCCTCTCGAATCCACCTCCTCGCGCGTCGAATCTGGCCAAAACCACAACGAATACATTACAATAGGCTAAAGAAACATAACCCAATCAAAAGAATTCGAAAAGCACCAAAAATCACGAAGTTGGCAAAACTCGAGCCCTGAACCCACTTCTCAAAAAATTACGAAATTTACATCACCGGATTCCTCGTCTCGCCACGAGTCCATTCATACAAAATTCATCAAAATCGGAGTCCAAATGCTCCCTCAAATCCCAAATTCTCATTTCAAAAACCCAAGCCCTAACCTCCATTTTTAACCATTAATTCTTTGGGTTTTCAGTGTTAATCCATGTTTATGCACAATAATAACATAATCTAGGTCCAAAAATCCTTACCTGATGATAGCCCTCGAAACCCTCTTCAAAAATCGCCTAAAATTTCCTTCGTCCAAAGTCCCAAAAGTTTTCTTCTCTTTCAAAATCATGAAAACACTGTTCACTTAAAACCAGGTCGATTTTCGCTTCTGCGGTTAATTTACCGCACCTACGGTCACTGCATATGCGCCCACTTGACCGCTTCTGCGGTCTAACTTAACTCACCAGGGACCGCTTCTGCGGTCGCTGCTTATACGGACCCCCGTCCGCTTCTGCGGAACACCCAGGTCCTTCAATGACTGCTTCTGCGATCACCTAGCCACATCTGCAGAACTGCTTATGCGGTCCTTTTTCCGCAGATGCGGAAATGACAGAACCAGCAAGGACTGAAACATGCAATAACTCTGAATCCTCCGTTTAACCACCCGAAATCACCCCGAGGCCCTCGGGACCTTAACAAAAAATACCAACATACCCCAAAACATCATACAAACTCGTTCCAATCATCAAAACATGTCAAACAACACAAAAATCATCCATTCACCTTGGATTCAAGCCTAAGTTTTCTTCAAACTTCCGAAACTCACATTCGATCAAAAACCAGACCAAACGATGCCCGAATGACCTGAAATTTTGCACACATATCCAAAATCAATTAAAGAAGCTACAACAACTCTCGGAGTTCCATTCCGAACCCCGAATCAAAATCTCACCTATCAACCAGAATTCGTCAAAATTTGAACTTCGCCAATTCAAGCCTAATTCTACACCGGATCTCCAAATTCAATTTCGATCGTACTCCTAAGTCACAAATTATCCCCCGAAGCTAACCGAATCATTAGAATTCACATCCAATCCCTCTAACTATATGGTCAACTTCCGGTTGACTTTTCCAAAATAAGCTTCCTTCTAAGAGGCTAAGTGCCTCATTTCCAATTAAAACCAATTCAATTCTACCCGATCAACTCGGATACTGATATTGAAACATAGAGAAACATAATATAGGGGAAACAGGGCGGTAACTCACGTGATGACGGGTCGGGTCGTCACAACGGGTTATGCCGGGATAAAAGAAAAAAGGCCCTTGGATTATGCCAGGGAGGTCCACGGGTTATGCCAGGATAAGAAGGAAAAAAGGCTCCTTGGGTTATGCCGGGGAGGTCCACGAGTTATGCCGGGATAAAAGAAAAAAAGGCTTCTTGGGTTATGTCAGGGAGGTCCACGGGTTATGCCGGGATAAAAGAAAATGGTCCTTGGGTTATGCCAGGGAGGTCCACGGGTTATGCCGGGATAAAAGAAAATGGTCCTTGGGTTATGCCAGGGAGGTCCACGGGTTATGCCGGGATAAAAGAAAAAAAGGCTCCTTGGGTTATGCCAGGGAGGTCCACGGGTTATGCCGATATAAAAGAAAAAAGATCCTTGGGTTATGCTAGGAAGGGCAAGGAAAAGGTCCTCGGGTTATGCCGGAGAGGCCACGAGTTATGCCGGGATAAAAGAAAAAGATCGTTGGGTTATGCCATGGGAGGTCCACGGGTTATGCCGGGATATCTAGGGAATGGGGGCCCTATGCTACCATGTTTTTTTTTTCTTGTGGGATTTTTAATTTTCACTTCTTCTTCTTATTTCTTTCTTCTTCTATTCTTTTCCTCTTTTTTTTATTTAGTAAAACGCATGAAGGAATTTGGGGGAAACTTCCTTTTTGGTCAGCTCCCTGCAGCAAAGCTATTTCAGCGCTTACGCATTTCTTTTATATTTTGGGTTGCACCTACTTCTTGTGTGATCGCTTTGAATTACACCTGTTTTAACTTTCAAACAAAGAACGATTTGTTAGTTTGAAACGGTGGTTGGTTTTGTGGCCTTGATCATCTCAATTTGCTTGATCCCGGCCTAGTCTCTGTTGAGAACTTTGCTGCTTGCTAGTTTTGAGGGTGAATCTCTTTTCAAACCGAAAGGACTCAACTTTTAGGATTTCATGATGACTCGCCCGTGTGGGCTCTAGCCTTTTCACTTTATTCTGCTCTTAAGACCTTTGTCTTTGACTTTATTTCTTCTTCAATGCCTTTGCTTTAAAACATCCATATTCATAGTCATTCGGGATTTGCCTGATGCACCCGCTGAGGCTGGGTATTTTCTTTGGCTCTTCCAGGCGAAGTCGTATAAAACTAGTCCTGCTACCTTTTCTTTGTAATAGTCTCAGAATTAGATTTAAACCGAAAGGGATTCAAAGAAGAAGTATACAAAAGGCAAGCATATGAGTTTAAAGAGAAGCGTCCCTTTCGGGGGAAAAGAAGGACTTATCTGGGGGTGCATGCTGACTTCAAATGGACATGACATGCTTCTTAGACTGGATGCCCGACCCACACAAACTTTCAAGCTTCTATTGAACCCATTGATCCGTATTTCAAAACCAGGGAACTTTTCCAGGACTCTTTTAATGATGAGATGTCTCTAATTTCTCTTCTCACCGTCGCCCGATAGTGCTCTTTACGATTTTTCACCAAACGGACTCTCTCATTTTTAAATTCTCTACTCACCGACGCCTTATGGTGCCCGAAGGTTTTCACCGATAAGACTCTCTCATTTTATTTCTCTCAATTTGGAGTATATCAAATTCAAACAATGTTGTTGTTCAATTCCCACGCCTTTTCCAATTGATCAGACGGACTTGGACAAGGTTTTGGGTAAAAGAATTTTGGACGGAAGTACAACTTTGGAACTATTTTGGTGGACTCATAGCCAAACCAATATATCATCTGCCCCAGTTTCAACTTTTGGGGGAATTGGGATTTTTGTTTTGGTATGATTGAACCCCAGAGAGAGGCTGCCTACGTATCCTTTCGCAATCAAGTCGAACGTAGTTCAGGGAAACTTTGTTTTTGTTGTCTTTTTGTTTGTTTTTGTTTTTGTTTGAAGACTAACAAAGGAAGTCAAGATGAACCAGGTCCATCACTCACGTGCACAGAAACGAGCAGATTCGAGCATGTGGGTTGCACGTGAAGGAGATAAGCTTAACTTGGTGTATTTAATATCTCCTGATCGGAAAGGTTGCATAATTGATCAGGAGAAGGAGTCCTTAATCAAAGAGAACACTATCCAAGATAGGGAAGGAGTTAGAAGTTGAAATCAACTAGAACTCTTCCACCACGGAATAGTTGCATCAGAACTCTAGTTATTTCTTCGTCTACTAACTCTATAAATTGCAGGATGTTCTCAGATTAAAGTGTTGCTCAAAAACGCAGAAGTTAAATGTGAATTGAGAGGGAAATAGCAAGGCTTTTAGCAAGCAGTTCGAGTGTGATTCAAGTGTGCAAACCTGAAGCTACATGAACCAGATTGAAGAACCAGCTCCATAAAAAGTTTTATTTGTCTTTCTTGATTTCTAGTTCAATTGTAGTAGGTGTTTTCATCGTGTAACTTTTAGTTTTATCTAGAAGCAATTGTAATAGGTATTTTAATTATTCAAGTTAAAGTAAACTTGAAGTTGTCGCAACAGTTAGAGGCTGGTTGCTACAACGGGATTAGAGTTAGTCCTTAGGTTTACAAAGAGTTTTGTAAATGCTGTTTTGGCTCAGTGATTTTAGTGGAAGTTTGGGAAAATCCTACTGAGTGGCAGGTCGTGGTTCTTTCACCTTTTGAGCTAGGTGTTTTCCACGCAAAAATCTATGTGTTCTTTATCTTTTGTTTTTATTATTCCGCAACAGTAGTAGTTGGAACATATAGAAGAACCAGGTCCTTCCAGTACTACACAAATCACCCCTCTCTTGTATGGTATTGACATTTAGAACATAAAGGACTAAGTCACGATCACTACGGTGCACGACCCCAAACTTGTCATCTACTTATGCATCACCTCAAAATAGCACAACGATGTGAAACTCGGGGTTTCATCCGCTGAGGATTGCATTTACAATCATTACTTACCTCTATCTGATCCAAACTCGAGCCCGCGATGCCTTTGCCTCTCGAATCAGCAACAACTCGCATCGAATCTAACCAAAATTAAAATCATGACGTCAAAATATGCTAAGGGAACGAAGCCTATGCAAAAATAATCAAATTACAACACAAATACCAAAATTAACCAAACTTGTTCTCCTGGCACACGTCTCAAAATTTGACAAATTTTACATCAATAGAAGCCTTATTCTGCCACGAGTTCATGAATACCAAAATTACTAAAGTCGGACTTCAAATGGCCCCTCAAATACTTAATCAAAGGTCTCCAGTCTCAAGCCCTAGTTTCTTTAACATTTACCAACAAATTTCCATAACTTTCAAGCCTAATCAATGAAATAACACCATTGGAACGAGTTTTATGATAAAAAAATCTTACCTCAATGAAGTTCCCTCTGATTCCTTCTCAACAATCCCCCAAAAAGCTCCAAAATCGATTTAAAAATGGTGATGAAAGGCTGAAAATCACGAGGGAGGGTTTATATACTTTATGACCCTGGGTTTTCGCACCTGCGGCGCATTTCCGCTTTTGTGCTACCGCTTCTGCTGTCAGGAGCACCGCATATGCGGTTTTCAGCTAAAACTTCAACTCCACACCAGCGATTGAACACCCGTACCTGCAATACCGCAAGTGCGCTCAAACAGCCGCTTCTGCAGTTCCAGCACCCAGGGACATTTCCGCATCTATGACCCACTGGGCGCTTCTGCAAGCCTGCACCTGCGGTCCCCTAGCCGCAGGTGTGGTTATCACAGCAATAGGAAATCTTCAGCTTCCAAACCCAACTAAAAATCTTCCGTCAACCATCTGAAATAACCCCGACGGCCCCGAGACCTCAACCAAAAGCACAAACAAAACATAAACCACTATCCAAACTTATACCAACCTTCAAAACACCTCTAACATCATCGAATCAACTAAATAACATCGGATACAAGCCTAAGGCTCTAAAAATCTTCCGAATTCCGCTTTTGATCAAAAAGTCTATCAAATCACGTCTGAATGACCTGAAATTTGGCATACACATCCCAAATGACAAAAAAGACCTATTGCAGCTCACGTAATTCCATTTTGACTCCTACATCAAAATCTCACCTATCAACCGGAAAACGCCGAAAATCCAATTATGCCAATTCAAGCCTAAACCTTCTACGGATCTCCAAAACACATTCCGATCACACTTCTAAGTCCCAAATAATCTCCCAAAGCTATCCAAATGATAAGAACTCACATCTGAGCCTTTTTGGGACAAGTCAACATTCGGATGACTTTTCCATCTTAAGCTTACTCAAAAGAGACTAAGTGTCTCAAACCTTACCAAAACCATTACTGATTCGAACCGACTAACCAGATACCACATAACACGGATAAACAAAGCATAAAGAAATAGAAATGGGGGAAACAAAGTAGTAACTCATGAAACGACTAGTCAGGTCGTTACATCCTCCCCTTTTAAACTAACATTCGTCCTCGAACGGGTAAAGAAACATACCTAAAGCCTCAAATAGGTGAGGATATCTGCTCCGCATCTCCCACTCGAGATAGCCTCCTCTACAGGCAGACCTCTTCACTACACTTTCACTGAAGCTATATCCGTTGACCTCAACTTTCGAATCTGACGCTCAAAAATAGCCACTGGTACATATCATAAGTCAAATTAACATCTAACTGAACCATGATGAAATCCAAAACATGAGACGGATTGCCAATATATTTTCATAGCATAGAAATATAAAATACCATATGCACACTTGATAAGCTGGGTGGCAAAGCAAGCTCAAAAGCCACCTCCCCATTCCTCGAAACCACCTCAAAAGGCCCAATGAGCCGAGGACCTAATTTAACCTTCTTCCCAAATCTCATAACACCCTTCATGGGTGAAACCTTCAATAGAACTTTTTCACCAACCATGTAGGACACATCACGAACCTTCCTGTCAGCATAACTCTTTTGTCTCGACTGCGCTGTACGAAGCCACTCCTGAATCACCTTCACCTTGTTTAAGGCATCCTGCACTAAGTCTGAACCCAATAGCCTCGCCTCACCCAGCTCAAACCAACCAACTGGAGATTTACATCGCCTCCCATACAAAGCCTTATTTGGATCCATTTCAATACTCAACTGGTAATTGTTGTTATAAGTAGACTCCGCGAGCGGTACTGATCCCATGACCCTCCAAAATTAATGACACAAGCACGCAAAATGTCCTTCAATATCTGAATAGTGCGCTCATACTGCTCGATCGTCTGAGGGTGAAAAACATGCTCAACTCAACCCGAGTACCACCTCTCGCTGTACCGACCTCTAAAATTGTGAAGTAAACTGAGTACCGGTATCTGAAATGATACAAACTGAGACACCATGCAAACGAACAATCTCCCAAATATATATCTCTGCCAACCACTCTGAAGAATAGATAGTACACACATGAATGAAGTGCGTGGACTTAGTCAGCCGATCAACAATCACCAAAATAGCATCGACCTTCTTTAAATGCCATGGGAGCCCAACTACAAAGTCCATGGTGATCTGCTTTCACTTCCACTCTGGAATATCCATCCGCTAAAGCAAGCCACCTGTACTCTGATGCTCATATTTCATCTGCTGACAATTGAGACACCGAGCCACAAATCCCACAATGTCCTTCTTCATTCTCCTCTACCAATAATGTTGTCTCAGATCCTAATACATCTTCGCGCGAATAGAATACCGCGAGCTACGAGCCACTTCTAGAATCAACTCCCGAAGCCCATCTACATGGGGCACACATATCCGGCCCTGCATTCTTAATACCCCATCATTACTAGTAGTCACATCTCTGGCATCACTGTGCTGAACTCTCTCCTTAAAGACAAAAAAATGAGGATCATCATACTGGCGCTCTCTCATGCGATCAAATAAGGAAGACTGAGAAATCACACAGGCCAACACCCGACTGGGCTCCAAAATATCCAACCTCACAAAACGATTGGACAAGGCTTGAACATCAACTGCGAGAGGTCTCTCCCCAATGGAAATATATGCCAAACTTCCCATACTCACCGCCTTCCGGCTCAAAGCATCAGCCACCACATTGGCCTTCCCCGGATGATACAAGATAGTGTTATTATAATCCTTTAGAAAGTCCAACCATCTCCGCTGCCTGAAATTAAGATCATTTTGCTTGAACAAGTGTTGGAGGCTACGATGATCAATAAACACCTCACAAGAACACCATAAAAATAATTCCTCCAAATCTTCAATGCTTGAACAATGGCAGCCAACTTCAAATCATGAATAGGGTAGTTCTTCTCATGGGGCTTAGACTGACGAGAAGAATAAGCAATAACTCTACCCTTGTACATCAACACATACCTAATACCAACTCTCGAAGCATCACAATCCACGGTATATGAACCTAAAGTTGATGGAAAAACTAACATTGGAGCTGTGGTCAAGGCAGTCTTAAGCTTTTGAAAGCTCTCCTCACACTCGTCCGACCATATAAATGGAGCACCCTTTTGAGTCAACTTGGTCAAGGGCGATGCGATAGATGAAAATCCCTAAACAAATCGACGGTAATAACCTACCAAACCAAGAAAGTTGCAAATCTCTATGGCTGAGAACGGTGTGGACCAACTCTGAACTGCCTCTATCTTCTTCGGATCAACCTAAATACTGTCGCTGGATACCATGTAGCCCAAGAATGCAACTAAATTGAGCCAAAACTCACACTTGGAGAATTTTTCATAAAGCTTCTCCTCCCTCAATCTCTACAACACAACTCTCAAATGCTCTGTGTGCTCCTCCTGACTATACGAGTACACGAGAATATCATCAATGAAAACTATGACTAACAAGTTGAGATTAGGCTGAAACATTTTATTTATTAAATGAATGAACGTTACCTGGTCATTGGTCAGCCCAAAAGATATCACTAAGAACTCATAATGACCATATCGGGTCTTGAAAGCCGCATTAAGAATATACGAATCACTAATTTTCAGCTTGTGATAATCTGAACAAAGATCAATCTTGGAGAACACTCTCGCTCCCTGAAGCACAAATCATCGATACGAGGCAAGGGATACTTGTTCATGATGGTTACTTTGTTCAACTGCCTATAATCAATGCACATCCTCATTGGTTCCGTCCTTCTTCTTCAAAAATAGAACATGTGCACCCCGAGGAGAAATACTAGGCTGAATAAACCTCTTATCAATGAGTTCTTAAAGCTACTCCTTCAACTTCGTTGGTGCCATACGATACGGTGGAATATAAATGGGCTGAGTGCTCAACACCAGATCAATACCAAAATCAATAACCATGTCCGGTGGCATGCTTGGTAGGTCTGCAGGAAACATATCAGGAAAATCCTTTACAATTAGAACAGAATCAATATTGGGAGTCTCTGCACCGACATCCCTCACGAAGGCTAAGTATGAAAGACAACCCTTCCTAACCATACATTGGGTCTTTAAGAATGAAATCACTCTACTAGGAACATAATCGGTCGAGCCTCGCCACTCAATCTGTGGCATACCAGGAATAGCAAAAGTCACAGTCTTGGCATGACACCAAAATAGCAAGACAGAGATAGCCAATCCATGCCCAATATAATATCAAAGTCTACCATACATAATAACAAAAGATCCACTCGGGTATCCAGACCCCCAATAGTCACCACACATGACCGGTACACACGGTCTACAACAACAATATCACCTATCGGTGTAGATACAGGAACATATGAAATAAGGGACTCACAGGGCATATCCAAATAATGAGCAAAGTATGATGACATATAAGAATAAGTAGAATCAGGATCGAATATTATGGAGGCATATTTGTGGCAGACTGAGACAATACATTTGATCACAGCATTAGAAGTAACAGCATTGGGTCTAGATGGAAGTGCATAGAAATGGGCCTAAGCGCCACTTGATCAACTTTTCCCTCTAGGTCAACCCCTAGCTGACTGACCTCCACCCCTAGCTATTTGGGTGGTGGTGGTGAAGTAACTAGTGCTGAAGCCGATGGGTGACTCCTCTACTGAGATGAACCCCAAAGACGATGAGGACACTACCTCCACATATGACCCAACTCTCCACATTCATAGAAACTCTCGAATGGTGGAGACGGGGACTAAAGGGAACCCCTATCACTGAAATGACTAGCAGATGTACCTGTCATAGAAGAGCCCTAAACTGACGGAGCACGGAATGAACTCTGGGCTGGAAAGGCACTAAGTGATGAATGGCCCTACCAATAATCGTGAGAACCATGACCCGATGACGTCCCACAATAACCTGGGCCAGCTGACTGAGCATGTCTAAATGGAAGGCTTCTACCGTGCTGAAACTAACCTCTCGAAGAAGCACCACCATAACTACCAGATCTTTGAGGCCTCTTGGCTCCTTCTTATCTTGCTTGCATGAACTGACTAAATCTCACGAGCAATGTTAACAACCTCTTCAAATGTAGCACCAAACACCCTCTCCCTGGTCATGAGAATTCGAAGCTGATACATGAGGCCATCAACGAGCCTCCTAATCCTCTCTATCTCTGTGTGGGAACCAACCAAACAGCATGACGAGCTAACTTCGAGAACCTCATCTCATACTGCATTACCGTCATATCTCCCTAACACAACCACTCGAACTGCCTATGTAGCTCGTCTCTATGAGACTGTGGAACATACTTCTCTAAAAAGAGAATAGAGAACTACTGCCAGGTAAGGGGTGCGGCACCAACAGGCCTACGCCTCTCATATGCCTCCTACTAAGTGAAGGCGGCTCTAGAAAATTTAAAAGTAGTGAAAGCGATCCCGCTGGTCTCCAGAATACCAGCTGTACAAAGAATCCTCTAACACTAATGGAAGAAACCTTGGGCATCCTCGACGTCTGCACAACTGAAAGTCAGAGGCTGGAGTCTACCAAACCTTTCCAATCGATGATGCTCGTCCACTGGCATAGCAGGAGCTACATAGTCCTGAGTAGTTTCAAACGGCTTGGCTAGATATGCCCTCGGTGTATGAATACCCTTCACAACCTGCTCAGGTATGTGAGCGGCAGGAGATTGAGTGCCTCCCCCGACCTGAGAAGTAGATACGGCTATAGTAACTTAGACCACTTGAGCTAGGCCAGTGCATACTGATAGAATCTGAGCCACGGACTCCTAAAGACTTGGAATCACAATGGGCATAACCGGTGCCTGAGCTGGTGCTGCTGGAGCATCCAAAACTGGGAACCTGATCCTGAACTACGACGCTTGGTGGATCTGCAAGCTACCTAGATGTTGTGCCGGTCACACCCCTGCCCCTACCACGACCTTGACTATGTCCTTGGCCTCTAGTGGCCACAAGTGGTGGTTGTCCATCCTGATTGATCGCTCGTGTCCTCACCATCTACGAGAGAATAGAATAATAGAAGTTTAGTACTCGGATCAACAAATTCGCACGAAAAGAAATTCAAGAATATGAAGTTTTTACTAAAGGTTCTGCAGCCTCCCAAGGATAAATATAGATGTCTCTGTACCCATCCATGAGACTCTACTAAACCTGCTTATGACTCGTGCGACCTATGTAACCTAAGCTCTGATACCAACTTGTCACGACCCCAAACCGGACCTGGTCATGATGGCACCTATCCTGAAACAAAGCCATCTGACAAAAACCCCCAAAACCAATTAACAATTATAATAATTCATAATTAAGTCTTAATAAGTGATAAATCCCAAAAATAGAGTTCAATAGACTAATGTGGAAAAAAACACAGTTCGACATCGGGGTATCACAAGTCATGAGCATCTAAGCATCTGTTTGAGAGTATGAAAGAGATTGCACAGTCTATTACAGAACTAGTACAAAGGAAATTAAGGTAAGAGGGAGAAATACTAGTCTACGAACGCCAAACAACTACGTAGTGAACTCCAAATAACTTGCTGGAAGCAATCAGCAATCGCTAGCGGGACCCGAGGCTCCTAAATCTACACACAGGGTGCAGGGAGTAATGTGAGTACACCAACAAAGTGAGTAATAAAAGTAAACGCAGCTGAGTGATAAGAAAACACTTAAAACACAACAAAAATGCTACCGAGAGGTAGTGTAAAACACAACAAGGCAATAATCAGTAAAAACTCGTAGAAACATCTTAGTTTTGTAAAAACCTCTTTAAAATATCTTTAGCAGTTAAACAAGTGAATGAAAAGAACTGAGAGAAGATAAACACATAAGAATCAGCCCCTCATATAAAGTACCAACAGAATCAGCCCCTCAGGCTATCTTACGATCACTCGAATCGGCCCCTCGGAAAATAGCATGGAACAACATCAGCCCATCGGGCTATAACACATCTCACACTGGGTACCAGCGCTCACTAGGGGTGTAAATACTCCGGGAGGGGCCCTTTACGGCACAAGCACAATAAGAAGTCATCTCGTGGTAGAATCAAACAGGCTATCGGCCTCATATCAAGCCACCTTGTGGCGGACAAATCAAGCCCTCAGCTTCATAATCATGAATCAATATAATTCTCCTATGACGCGCAACCTGATCCTATAGTATCCTTGCAGCATAAGCCCTCGATCTTACTCAGTCAGAATCTCATAAGCCACTCGGGCATCTAGTAAAACATGATGCTCAGCCCAAAATATTATTTAAAATATCAAGAACGAGTAAACATGTCCGAGTGATAAAAGTAGTAGAATACAACATGACTGAGTACAATTATGAACTCAAAACAGTAACGAATAGCTGTAAAAAGCCCCATAGGGTCCAAACAGTCGGCACTAGGCCCAAATATGTCATTCAACCCAAAAGATGATTACAACAAATAATTTTCAATCAAATCGTAGTTAAAAAGTCATACGGGACGGCCTATGTCACGATCCCCTACGGTGCACGACCCCACGTTCATCTTCTAGCGTGTGCGTTACCTCAAAATAGCACAACGATGTAAAATTCGGGGTTTCATACCCTAAGGGCATCATTTACAATCATTACTTACCTTTATCCGGTCCAAACTCTAGCATGTGATGCCTTTGCCTATCAAATCGACCTCAGCTCACATCGAATCTAACCAAAATCAAATAATGACGTCAAAAGTAGTCAAATTACAACATAAATCTTGAAATTAGCCAAACCCGACCCCCGGGCCCTTGTCTCAGAATTCAATAAATTTTACATCAATAGAACCCTTATTCAGCCACGAGTTCATGCATACTAAAAGTACCAAAATCAGACCTCAATTGGCCCATCAAATCCTTAATCAAAGGTCTCCAATCTCAAGCCCTAGTTTCTTCAACATTTACCCATAAATTTCCATAACTTTCAAGCCTAATCAATGAAATAACAGCATAGGAACGAGTTTTATAATAAAAAATCTTACCTCAATGAAGTTCCCATTGATTCATTCTCCAAAATCTCCCAAAAAGCTCAAAAATCGATTTAAAAAGGGTGAAGAAAGGATAAAAATCACGAAGGAGCACCTGCGGCCCAATTCTACTTCTCCGCTACCGCCTTTGTGGTTAGGAGCACCGCATGTATGATTTTCACTTCAAACTTCAACTCTGCACCTGCGATCGAAAACCAATACCTGCGATACCACAGGTGTGCTCAAACAGTCCCTTCTGCGGTTCCAGCTCCCAGGGCCATTTTCGCATCTGTGACCCATTGGGTGCTTCTGCGATCCAGCACTTGCGGTCTCCTAGTCGCAGGTGCAGTTATGACAGCAATAGGAGATCTTCAGATGCCAAACCCAACTAAATATCTTTTGTCAACCATATGAAATTACCTCGAGGCCCCCGGGACCTCAACCAAAAGCAAAAACAAGACATAAACCACTATCAAAACTTATACGAATCTTCAAAACACCTCAAACAACATCGAATCAACCAAATAACATTGGATTAAAGCCTAAGGTTCCAAAAATCTTTTGAATTCCACTTTTGATCAAAAAGTCTTTCAAAACACGTCTGAATGACTTGAAATTTGGCACACACATCCCAAATGACACAAAAGACATATAGTAACTTCCGAAATTCCATTCCGACCCCTACATCAACATCTCACCTACCAGCCGGAAAATGTCGAAATTCAAATTTTGCCAATTCAATCCTAAACCGACTACAGACCTCCAAAACACATTCCGATCACAATCCTAAGTCCCAAATCATCTCCTGAAGCTATCCGAGCTATCTAAACTCACATTCGAGCCCTTTTTCACACAAGTCAACATATAGTTGACTTTTTCATCTTAAACTTACTCAAAAGAGACAAAGTGTCTCAAACCTCACCAAGACCATTCCGAATCCAAACCGACTAACCTGATACCACATAACATGGATAAACAAAACATAAAGAAGCAAAAATGGGGGAAATAGAGCGATAACACATAAAACGACCATTCGAGTTGCTACAATAATTAAGCTATACAGTAAAGTAGGCATGCTTGCAATTCAAAAGCTCAGCAAATCTCTACGTACCAATGTATAGAAAAAATGAAAACGTACCATTTACCTCCACTCTCAAGTGCTCAACCACTCGGTAATGTATATGGCCATCCGCCCAAGGAAGATCCATTCCGGAATATATACACATTACTGACACAGTCACCCAGTACCGAGGAAGGCCATTACATCCCTATGGAGAAGATCCATATCCAGGTATAAGTACTTTGGACAAGATTCATGTCCAGGGAAGATCCATCCCTCAATAATAGAACTGCGCTCACTGGGGTTGTGTAGACTCCGGAGGGACTCATTTCAGCCCAAGCGCTATAGCAAGTCAACGAAGGCATACTCAATAATATGCTGTAGTTTGCAGCTAGATCTAATAACTTTCACACATATTCAGGCTCTCGGCCTCACTCATTCATTACTCTCATATATCACACACATGGGCTTACCATGCCATAATACTAGCCCAAAACAATGATATGATGTGTTAAATGATAACATCCGAGACTACGACATAATATGATATGCATGAACAAGATTGAGTACGTAGTATCGATGAAACAAATGATATGACAGCAAGAAATGACCACTCGGGTCTCAAAAGTATCAGCATGAAGCCCTAACATAGTAATTAGCATGATTTACAGCTCATTAACTTAATCACCTAATCACAACACAAATATAAGCAAGAAAAAGTCATTAAGAGGTTCCATGGAATGATACAGGCCGCAATTCTCATGGGGCACGTGCGCACGCCCGTCACTTGGCATTTGCGTCACCTCAGTATTTAATCGTAGAACACATACTTCGGTGTTTCGAAGCCTCAAAACCAAGTTTGGAAGCGTTACTTACCTCAAACCAAGCCAAAGTCTAGCATGTGATGCACTTGCCTCTCGATTTGGCCTGCAAATGCTCCGAATGCAACCAAAGTCAGTATATTATAATCAATATATGCTAAAGGAATGAAAGCCACATGAAAATTATCAAATTAGACAAAAAATCACAAAATTCGGCTCAAACCCACCCCCCGGCCCACGCCTCAGAATCCGACAAAAATTGTAAAACTAGAAACTCTTTTCACTCCCAAATCTATAAGTATCCGGCATCAAATGGCCCTTCAAATCCCCTATCAAAGCTCTCCAAAACTCAAGCTCTAACCTTTCAACTTCACCCTAAATCCCTCACTAATTTCATGATTAAATAGTAGAAATTTCATCACAAATACAAAATATAAAACCCAAGTAACTTACCTTACTGATACCCCTTGATTTCCTCTTGAAATCACAGCCCTAAGCTCCAAACTCGTCCAAAAATGGTGAAGCACTGACAGAAATTCGCGAAGGGTGGACGTTTTATAGTTTCTGCCCCGTAGACTCGCACCTGCAACCCATTACCCGCATCTACGGTCAAACCAACTGCATTAGCAGTTTTCACTTATCTGGCCTTAGCTGCATTTGTGGCCCACCGCAAGTGCTCTTATCCTTCTGCACCTGCACATCCTTTCTTCCTTGACTTAACCGTTTCTGCAGTTATTCTCCCACTCCTACGAACCTTGCACCTGCGGTCCCCACTCCGCAAGTGCAGTTATGACAACTAAAGGAAATCTTCAACACTTCCTCAAATCCCATCCTTTATCCGTCAACCTCTCGAAATCAACCTGAGGCCCTTGGGACCTCAACCAAACATACAAACCAGTCACATATCACCATTCAAAAATATTCTAATCTTCGGAACACTCCAAACAACATCAAAACATCAAATCACCCTTGAATTCAAGCCTAAGAACTTCTAAACATCTGAATTCCGCAAATGATGCTGAAACCCATCAAACGTCATCTCAATGACCTAAAATTTTGCACACACATCACAAATGATTGTGCGAACCTACTCCAATTTCCAAAATTTTGTTCCGATCTAGATATAAAAATTTCCACTGCCGACCAAGAAATGCCAAATTTTCAATTTCGCAATTCAAGCCTAAATCTACCACAAACCTCCAAAATCACCTAACGAAGCTATCCGAACCATCAGAAATTCCATCCGAGATCTTTTACACATAAGTCAACATCTAGTTGACTTTTCCAACTTAAGCTTCTAAATTTGAGACTAAGTGTCTCATTCCACTCCAAGACCATTCTGAAGCCGAACCAACCAACATAATATGATGAAATACTGCTGAATAACACACAAAGAAGTAGAAATGGGGGAAATAAGGCTATAAATCATGAAATGATTGACCGTGTCGTTACATCCTCTCCCTCTTAAAAAAATGTTCGTCCTCTAACGAGTCTAGAAACATACCCAAAGTCTCAAGCATGTGTGGATATCTACTCCGCATCTCATGCTCAGTTGCCCAAGTAGCCTCCTCCACTGGTCGGCCTCTCCACGACACTTTCTATATCCTTTGATCTCAACTTTCAGACCTAGCGCTCCAAAATAGCAACTAGCTACACTTCATAAGTCAAATCACCGTCTAACTGAACCGTGCCGAAATCCAAAATATGAGATGGATCACTAATATACTTCCAGAGCATAGAAACATGAAATACCGGATGCACGCTCGACAAGCTAGGTGAAAAATCAAGCTCATAAGCCACCTCCCCAATCCTCCGAAGCACCTCAAAAGTCCCAATGAACCGAGGGATCAATTTTCCCTTCTTCCCAAATCTCATCACACCCTTCATGGTGAAACCTTCAGTCGAACATTCTCCCCAACCATGTAAGACATTTCTCGAACCTTCCTGTCAGCATAACTTTTTTTTCTTGACTGCACCATATGAAGCCGCTCCTGATTCACTTTCACCTTGTCCAAAACATCATGTACCAAGTCTATACCCAAAAGCCTAGCCTCGCCCGGTTAAAACCTACCTATTGGATACACCGCCTTCTATATAAAGCCTCATATGAAGCCATCTGAATACTCGACTAATGACTATTATTGTATGCAAACTCTGCGAGCAGTAGAAACCGGTCCCATGAACCCTCAAATCAATGACACAAACGCGCAACATGTCCTCCAATATTTGAATAGTGCGCTCGGACTGCCTGTCCGTCCGAGGGTGAAAAATTAGTGCTCAACCCAACCTGAGTACCCAACTCTCATTGCAGGACCCTCCAAAACTACAATATAAAGTGAGTACCTCTGTCTAAAATGATTCAAACTGGGACACCATGCAGGTGAACAATCTCTCGGATATAAATCTCAGTTAACTGCTCTAAATAATAGGTAGTACACACAGGAATGAAGTGTGTGGACTTGGTTAGCCTATCCACAATCACCAAAATAGCATCGAACTTCCACAAAGACTATGGAAGTCCAACTACGAAATCGGTGGTGATCCGCTCCCACTTCCATTCTGGAATATCCATCTGTTGAAGTAAGCCACCCGGTCTCTGATGCTAATATTTCACCTGCTGACAATTGAGACACCGAGCTACAAATCCCACTATATCTTTCTTTATTCTTATCCACCAGTAATGGTGTCTCAAATCCTGTTACATCTTCGTTGTACCTGGATAGATGGAATGTTGCGAAGTGTGAGCCTCTTCCAGAATCAACTCCCGAACCCGATGCATATTGGGCACACATATCCGACCTTACATCCTCAATACTCCATCATCACCAATAGTCATATCTCTAGCATCGTGGTGGTGAACTCTGTCCTTAAGGACAAGCAAATGAGGTTCAGCATTCTAGTGCTCTATGCTACGATCAAATAAGGAAGACCGAGAAACCACACAAGCTAAGATCCAACCGGGGTA
The DNA here is from genome assembly GCA_026770625.1 of Nicotiana glauca. Taxonomy (NCBI): domain Eukaryota; kingdom Viridiplantae; phylum Streptophyta; class Magnoliopsida; order Solanales; family Solanaceae; genus Nicotiana; species Nicotiana glauca. The sequence continues at coordinate 89,165 of MU780524.1, read as the reverse complement.
CGAAATATCTAGCCACACAAACTGGTTCGTCAAAGCCTAAAAATCAACTGCAAAAGGCCTCTCCCCAACAGGAATATATGCCAAACATCCCATACTCACCGCCTTCCTACTCAAGGCATTAACCACTACATTAGCCTTCCTGGGATGGTACAAGATAGTAATATCATAGTCCTTTAGCAGCTCCAATCATCTCCACTGCCTCAAATTGAGATCTTTCTACTAGAACAAGTGCTGGAGGCTCCGATAATTAGTAAACACCTAACAAGATACACCATATCATGAACATGGTAGTTTTTCTAATGTGACTTCAACTGACAAGAATCATAAGCAATCACTCTACCCTTATGCATCTGCACACACCCGATGCTGACTTGAGAGTCATTACAATATACCGTATAGGAACCTGAAGTTGATGGAAAAACTAACACTGAAGATGTGGTCAAGGCAATCTTAAGCTTTTGGAAAGTCGTCTCACACTCATCCGACCGCATGAAAAGAGTACCTTTTTGAGTGAATTTGGTCAAGGGTGATGCTATAGATGAAAAACCCTGAACGAACCGGCGGTAATATCCCACAAAACCAAGAAAACTGCAGATCTCTGTGGCTGAGGACGGTCTAGGCCAACTTTGAACCGCCTCTTTCTTCTTCAGATCAACCTGAATACCCTCACTAGACACCACATGCCCCAAGAAGGCCACTAAACTAAGCCAAAACTCACACTTGGAGAACTTTGCATAAAGCTTCTCCTTACTCAATCACTACACTACAACTCTCAAATGCTGAGCATGCCCCTCCTTACTATGCGAGTATACCAAAATATCATCAATGAATATAATAATAAATGAGTCGATATAAGGCTAAAACATACCGTTTATCAAATGCATGAATGATGATAGGGATATTAATCAGCCCAAAAGATATCACGAAGAATTCATAATGATCATATCGGGTCCAGAAAACTGTCTTAAGAATATTCGAGTCCCTGATCCCTGTTCTTCTACTGGTGATACCCTGACTGCAGATCAATCTTGGAGAACACTCTCATTCCCTGAAGCTGGTTAAATAAATCATCAATACGAGGCAAATGATACTTGTTCTTTATTGTGACTTTGTTCAACTGCCTCTAATCAATGCACATCCTCATAGTGTCGTCCTTCTTCTTCACAAATAAGACATGCGCATCCTACAGTGACACACTAGGTCGAATAAACCCCTTATCAAGGAGTTCCTGAAGCTGCTCCTTCAACTTCGCTGGTGCTATACGATACGGTGGAATAGAATTGGGATGAGTGCCCGACACCAAATCAATACCAAAGTCAATATCCCTGTCTGGTGGCATGCCCGATAGGTCTGCAGGAAACATATCCTGGAAGTCCCTCATAACTGGAACTGAATCAATACTTGGAGTCTCTGCACTGACATCGTTACAAAGGCCAAATAAGAAAGACAACCCTTCCCAACCATCATCCGGGCCTTCAAGAATGAAACTACCATACTAAGAACATAATCTGACAAACCTCGCCACTCAATCTGTCCCACACTCGGCATAGCCAATGTCACTATCTTAGCGTGATAGTCTAAAATAGCGTAACACAGGGATAGTGACTGAAACTAATACAACACTAACATAAATCATGTAATAAAATCTACTGCTAATGATCTGGTGTCACAAGTACACGAGCTACTACAAATTCTACAAATAGAGTATAAAAGAAATACAATTATTCTGAATGAAATGAACAGTAAAATAGGGAAGGGGAAGAGGACTCCATGGTCTGTGGGCTAGTAGATCTACCTCAAGTCTCCTTCTGCAATGATCCAAGGTGTCGCACCTCAGGCTCCACTTGGACCAATACCAAAATCTACACAAGAAGTGCAAAAATTTAGAATGAGTACGACCGACCTAATGCACTCCATAAGTGTCGAGCCCAAGATTGACGAGGTAGTAATGTGGCTATGACACGATATTCAAGTAATTAAAACTTGTACAAACATGTATATATGTACAACAACAACAAAATAGAGATTTAACAATGTAAAATGGAGAGGGGACATGTGACAAGGGGAAAAGATATGATAACTATGACAAATATGACATCACAAGATAGCCAAATAACTCATCAACCAATGAAGACAGATAAACATACAGTATAAAGATGGCATGGAATCACCCTTCTTGCTTTTACTCTCATCTTTATCATGAAATGATGACATAAGTAAATGAAATGACATGGCATCACCCTTCATGCTTTTACTCTTTATTTGCCCATGTATCAATGAATAATTGGAAGAATGGCACGACAACACCCTTTCTGCTTTTAATCTCGACCTCACCACGTAATAATGAATAGATTATATAGATGGCACGACATCACCCTTCATGATTTAATTCTCTTCTTCACTATGTATTCATCAGTAAATGAGATAATGAAATGGCATGACATCACTAGTCAATCTTTAATACTCTACCTTACCATGTAGTAAAGATAATATAAACTTGGGAGATAAATAGTGCGGAAAATGTACTTTACATCAAATATTATTCAAAGATACCAAACCTCAACTTACAAAATACCCAACCATCACTAATTAAGCAATAATTACAGAAGAAATGATCAAATAAGTAATAATCTAATATATGCCTGGATATCATAAATAAAAAGGCAATAAAGCACAAGGAAATAAGTACACCCATGCCTTATGCCACAACAATACAAAAATGGTCGTCACATTACATATACGTTGTAACCACACGTTAATCACGCAGTAAATAGGCAAAAAGGTCCTAATTCCTCAAGTCAAGATTAACCACGACACTTACCTCGCTCTGTAATCAAATCAAAGCTCAATAGAAGACTTTCCTCTAAATTCGCCTCCAAACCAATCGAATCTAACAAAATATCATTCAAAAAGTTCAAAAAAAGCTTTAGAAACTACCCATATGTGAAAGAGGTTCAATTTCGATTATTATTGAAAAAGTCAACAAAAGTTAACCCCGGGCCCTCTTGGTAAAAATCAAAATTCTGACCGAAACCCGAAACCCATTCATCCCCGAGCCATGTTATTTAATTAGTTTCGAAATACGACCAGTATTCGAGGTCTAAATTCTAAATTTACAAAAATCCCTACTTCTACCCAAATCCCTAATGTCTACCATGAAAATCCTAGAGATGACGTTGAGAACTTATGAAATGAAATGAGTAACTGAAAAGAAATAGATCAAAGTCACTTACCAATGAATTTAGGAAGAAAATATCTTGGGAAATTTGTTTCTAGGGTGTTTAGGGTTGAGAGTTTGAAAGAACTGAGTTGATTCCCATTTCCCCCTCTTTTACCCAGCTGTAGCTATTTCAGTTGCGACACATAGTTCGTAATTGCGATAATAGCAAAAGCGATCAACCTTTCGCCAATGTGAAAAATACACAGAGCATGTTGACGTACAAATGCGATAGTTTTGTCGCAAATGCGAACAAAGGCAGTCCGCAAATGCGAACAATACTTTGCAAATGCAAAGAAGCACCAAGATAGCCAGTGATCGCCTTGGCGACAAAAACCTTTGCAATTGCAAAGATACAGAGTCCTCAAATGCAAACTATCCCCAACCCAGACCATGCTCGCGAATGCGACTCATTGTTTGCAAAAGCGATGCTCACGTTTGAGATCCAGACCTCGCAACTGCGAGATCTGCAGGTGACACTAGACGCAAAGAAGCATCAACTACTTCTCTATGTCAAAAATCTCTCTGTAGTCTATGTAAAACTAACTCAAGCCCCTCAAGCTCAAAATCAAACATGCACATAAGTGAAATAACATCATACGAACTCGCTCGCACAATCAAAAAACCAAAATTACACCTAGAACTACATATCGGACACCAAAATGAATAAAATTTTCAATGAAACTTAAGAACATGGAATTTTTCTACCAGACATATGAATCACATCAAACCAACTCCGCTTTGTAATAAATTTTGCAGACAAGTCACAAAATACTGAAATGAACCTATACCAAGTGCTGGAACAAAAATTGAAACCCAGTAGTAACAAAGTCAAACTACGGTCAAGCTTATGAATTCTTTAAACCTTTAGATTTCTTGTTTTCAATAAATTGGGTTAATTTAAGCTAAGGACTTCTAAATTCAATTACAGGCATACACTCATGTCCCAAATCATGATACAGACTCACTGAGACCATCAAAACATTGATCCATGTCCATTTTCTCAAAACATTGAGTTAAGTCAACTCAAATGAGTTTTGAAGGCAAGATTTCACATTTTCATCAATTTTCTCATAAAAATCTTCTGAAAAAAGACATGAACTGTGCATGCAAATCGAGGAACGCTAAAAGAGATATTGAAGATCTCGGACCACAGTAATGAAGGGTAAAACTATAAGTGACATATTAGGTCATCACATTCTCCACCTTTATAACAAAAGTTCATCCTTAAACGAACAAACAAAAGTACATGGACTGGTGAAGAGGAGTGGATACCTACTCTACATTTTCGACTCGGACACCCAAGAGGGTGCCTTGATCTACTGGCCTCTCCACTGCACTTAAACTGAAGAATAACTCTTAGACCTTAATTTCCCCACTTGCCAGGCTAGAATAGCCACCGGCTCTTTTTTATAAGTCAAATCCTTGTCAAATTGGACTGAGCTAAAATCTAACACATAGGACAGATCACTGTGATACTTCTAGAGCATAAACAAATGGAACAATGGATGGACTGCTGATGAAATCGGTGGCAATACAAGCTTGTAAGCCACCTCACCCACTCTCTCAAGATTCTCAAAGGGTCCTATATACCTAAGGCTCAATTTTCCCTTCCTTCCGAACCTCATCACACCTTTCATAGGTGAAACCCGGAGCAATATTCTCTATCCAACGATAAATGCAACATCACAAATTCTGCTATAGACATAAATCTTCTGCCTAGATTGATCTGTGTGAAATCAACCATGAATAATTAATCATGACCTTATCCGACACATCTTGTACTAAATCTGTACCCAACAACTGAGCCTTCTCTAGCTCGAACCATCCATGTGGCGAACGACACTGCCTCCCGTATAATGCCGTGTAAGGAGCCATCTGGATGCTCGATTGGTAGCTATTGTTGTAGGAAAACACTACAAGAAGCAAGAACTGATCCCAAGAAACACCAAAATCTATAACGTATTTATTCGAGAATAGATCACGTATTTTTAGAGTTCTATTTTAAAAATTTAATTGTCGTTACCATTTTTGCGGTAAATAGTTTGGTCCCCACCGTAGGGCTAAAAATAATAGTGATTATTTTCTTGCTAGTTTCATTACACAAACGCATATTATCTTTTACATCTTTTTTGTCAAAGATTCTTTGATTTCAGGTCAAAATGTCAGGCTCAGTAAACGGAGTCGAGAACGATCGCGTCGAAAAGCACGGGGTAAATAGTGTAGCTGTCCCAACCGCCGGAGCACCACTACAGAATCCCAATAACACACTACGACCGATTCTAGCAAACACAGACTTACAAGATGCACAACAAGTCAATAAAACTTATCACAACGACAAAACCGTATGGCACAACGACCAACAGGAAGCTCAACAAACCTCGACCCAGGAAAAATAAGAAGTTAGTCTTCATTTTATTTTTGAAATTTTGTAGGCACAACAATTGGACATTGCTCAGTTGCAAGGCCACTGGAGAACTCCCAACAGAGCAGCACCGGAGACAGCTTCCCCCGCCGAGAAAATACCCGAAAGATCAAGCAATAACGGGTCAGTAGCTGACCTCGCCATAGTGAAGATGCTATAGGATCTCACCAAAAGGATAGAATCAGGTGAGAAAATTATTGTAGCCAATGATTAAAAGTTAGAGACCTACAACTCTCGAGTGGATCATATCCCGGGAGCACCCCGGGCCCTGAAAGGTTTAGATTCGAAGAAATTCATACAGAGACTGTTCCCTGAGGAAACGGCCCCAAAGCCCATTCCTAAAAAATTTAGAATGTTGGAACTCCCTAAATATAATGGTATCACTAACCCCAACGAGCACGTCACCACCCATACCTGCGCAGTAAAAGGAAAGGATATAAAGAATGACAAGATCGAGTCCATATTGCTAAAGAAATTCGGAGAAATGCTTTCAAAGGGGGCCATAATGTGGTATCGCAACATGGCTCCCAACTCCATAGATTAATACACTATGTCAGCAGACTCCTTCGTAAGAGCGCACGATGGCGCTATCAAGGTAGCAACATGGCAGTCCGACGTGTTTGATATTAAGCAAAGGGAGAATAAAATGCTGCGAGAATTTGTGTCTCGCTTCTAAATAGAACGGATGGGGCTGTCACCAGTCTTCTATGACTGGACAGTGCAGGCCTTCACCTAAATCCTGAACGAACAGAGTGCGGTGGCCTCGAAGCAGCTGAAGAAAAACCTGATCGAATATCTGGCCGTAACCTGGTCGAACGTCGACAACCGGTACCAGTCAAAGATTAGGTCAAAGACGACCAGTTGGGAGTCCCTTCAGGCTCAGTATACGCGAACAGACTTTTGATGAATGAATCGAAACCAAATAAACGAAGGTATCAGCCATACCTTGAGGACAGAAGGAACGCCTCAAAGAATAACCTACGACGCAATGACCGGAGAGTAGATCCATGGTTTGTCAATAGAACCAGGGTCGATTGGAACATAGCGCTAAAAAATGCGCCCCACTTATCGGAGTACAACTTCAGTGTCGATGTGCCAAATATCGTGTTCGCCATTAGTAAGATTAGAGACACCAGATGGCCCAGACCTTTGCTTTCAGACCCTTCCCACAAGAACTACAACCTGATTCACAAGTTTCATAACTCACGCAGGCACCGAACCAAAGATTGCAAGCAGCTTTGGGAGGAAGTGGCCCGATTGCTCGACAACGAGCATATTCGGGAATTTCTCAGCAGACGGGCTAAAAGTCAATCGCGGTGAGAAGGAATGGCAAAGGGAAACAAAACAGACAAGCCTTAGGACATCGCCTACACGATCATCTAATGGTCCCTATGAACGTGTTCAAATAAAGGACCACCTAGCAACTGTTAAGTAAACGCCAAAATCTGAGAAGCGTCATCGCCATCGAGGTATAAGCATCCATCCATCTCCCTATCTTCTACTTCACGATTGCCTTTGTGCAGGGAAGTAACCAAGGTAATTAGGACGATATCCCGACTCGATGATTCTGAGGCTTCAAAACATTCGGTGCGCTCTTTTTCTTTGATCGGATTTTTTACCCGAAAATGGGTTTTTAACGAGGCAACATCGACGCTCTTCCTAAAAAGGCTCTAGCAAGCCTATGAGACTTTTATTACAATCGGCCCAGTTCCATAAAATGATGAATAAAGCCCCAATAGGGAATAATACAATGGGTCTAACAGCCCAAGGAATCGTGCCCACGCGGGCCGAGCCCGCAATAACAAAGCGGCATGTATAAACAACATATATCTATGCCAAGAAATAAAGAATATTTTTCGGCATCTCATACTTTGGAAAGGGGAATCCCAAATGCATCCTCAGCAGGGTCCTCTCCTACAAGAACGTCCTAAGATACTCGGAGACATGGCGTCCGCAGTTCAATACCCACATAACTCCAGGGGTCGGAACTTCGAGCTCATAAAGCCCCTACAAGGAAACTCTAAGTTCATAAGAAACGGTCTTCACGCTTAAACAAGATGACTTGGAGATTGTCGTCATTCGCCATGGGCTGGAAAACCCAAAACTGTAAGCCCCTTAGCGGGCAGACTCGATGTAACCAGATCTATTCTACAAATACAAAAGCTGTAAGACCTTAATAAGTATGAAAAACTATAAGACCTCAACAGGCTTGAAAATCTCGAAGTTCAGGCTATATGTCGCATTTGTAATTAAGAATCCCGAAAAGGCATACCCTCAGTGTAGACGCTTGAACTATCACTCGGGATCCAAAATGGATACGACCAAACAGACGTGACTACGGTCAAAATGGCTTATACATCCAAAATAATGCAACTCAGGGATGCTTGATCATCGCTAAACAAAAATCGCATACCACTACTTCGAATATACTTCGGAAAGAACTGGTTAAAACAGGCTTCCCTCAACAGGCAAACAACGGCCTACGAACCTTCCGAGGTGCTTCAAATATCACCGACAATGACTTGAAATTTAGATTTTTCTAGAACCGACGACGGGTCAGGCAAAAATCTTTCAAAAGACCTTAACGAGCGGAAAACAAGCCTACAAAAAACCCACGGGCAAAAATAGCATAAGAGACATTGTTGACAGCTAAGCAAGCCTACGGGTCACATATTGAAAGGTCCCTACGACCAAACAAAGTTAGAGTCAATGTTGCCAGCCAAAACTGACAACTTGAGAATTAAAGTGAGCTCGAATCGTAACTCGATTTGGGCATGGAGGATAGTACAATTTCTACAGGAGTTCGAAAATAGTGCAACAAGAGAAGCTATTCATTCAGAAATTTTAGTTGATCCAGAAATTCGAATGATGCAAAGCAGTAAAACCTGGGGCAGATCGAGCTGAGTATGAAGAAGAGGAGAATTGGGAAAATGGTGTGGATGATGAGCTTGATGATTCCATTGAAATACAAAAAGGGTAGCAGTAGCGACACAGTCAAGAAGCTTCTTATGCTCATGGTCATTCTCCTGGGATGCAACAACAGCGTGCACACACTCAATGTGATACACTAATGCAACCAAATACAGAACAGCAACAACATTTTCCTACTACCTTCATGGCTGGACAGCAGAAACAGACTTCAGGAAGTCTACGGATTGAAATGAGCACAATGGTTACTAGCTCGAAGGCAAAGGCAACAAACAAGAAATTTGGAAGGCAGAAGAACAATCCTACTACTCTTTGTGATTGACATGAAGCAACACCAAATATGGGACAGCAACAGCTAATTGAAAAAGGTCCACAATCAGTAATTCAGATGCCAACTGAGGGACAACAACACAAGGAAGGAATTTCGCTCAACGCGATGCAGCAGTGAAATGGCACAAATGTAACTAAAGCCAACTCGATTGTAGTTCTAGACGCAAATCAATATGGGCAGGAACAGTTTGATCCAAACAATTCACCTATTATACATACTTATAGTCGAAAAGCATAAACAATGTCTAATTTGGCACTAACTTCGACAAATGCTGAACAACAACACTTTTTACCAGCTGATAGTCCTATAGGTGATCGACAAGTCAATGCAGTAACATCTGGACAGAAGACGTTCAAGGTACGTCAGACGATGAGAGAATATATTTGGAATCAATGATGAGTGCCCATGCTCCAACATCTGTGAATTTGGTGAGAGAATTAAATTTAGCAAGAGAGGATGATCCAATTTTTTCAACTTCACACATCGGACAACATCACAACATTGGTATAAGAGATAAAAGCGGTGATGACAAGGTGAGTGAGGAAGGAATTGCTAGGTGACTTCCAATGAGAGTTGCCAAACAAAAGCAGGCTGCCCCATCTACTACTCTGAGGCCCAAATGTTCAAAAAGGAAATGATGATTTTTGAATACATTTTGCACAAGGTTGAGGAAAACGACAAAGAATTACAAATTGAAGATTTTACAAGTTTGAAAAAAAAGGGGCAAAAATCAAATTGGTACTACATTTTATTTTACCACTTTCTTAGTATCCTCATTTGTAATATCATCATAGAGTATGTTATAAACTCTGTGATGATCATAGAATATTTGGTTCTGTCAACTTCATAATTTTTACATTCTTGCTAGTAGGCGAGGTTTGCAAGCCTCAATAGGATTAGTAAGGTAAGGTTTAGCCCAGTTTGTGTTATATGGGTAACAATACCGGTGCTATTGTCCCCCTTATTTTGTACTTTTCCTAATTGTTGTATTTTTCTTTTCTTTTGTTAATAACAATTTAGCCCTAGGCTCTTACCTAGCAGATTGCAGGAAAAAAAAAGACGAGCGCAAACTCGAGGATAAATTAAGCTCGAGTCGGTTCCCGACTCGGACACTAAACCCGACGATAGTTAAAGCATACAAGCCTTAGGGCTTGTCCGGGGTCGAATCGCCCCAATTGAAATTTCAACAAGCAAAAATAGAGAAGATATAAGTTGTGGGGTTCCCCCTCTTATTGCTACATGCTGATGACAAGGCGCAGCCCCAACCTGAGTAGAATATTGAAAACTATATATACACAACAAAGAAGGAAGGAAATGATCATTCTGCTTTTTTCTGACAGTCACATCCTAGCGGTCTCCTCCTCATCATCCTCAGCATCGGACAATAGGAATTTGGCATCATGATCCTCTCCTTTGTCTTGCTCGATCTCCCTCGAAAGGTCAAAGCCCCTGGCATGAATCTCCTAAAAGATTCCCTTCCGGGATCTGCACCTCACATACTCTGTGCTATTCTTGACACGATAGAGGGTCTTCTGCAACTCGTCTTTAGCAGTAGCGGTGCTCCTCAAATGACCTACCATTTTCTGCCTGGCCATGTATTATTCATCACAACCTCGGCTCGAACATTCATCACCTCAGTTTTTGCCCTTAAATGTTTGAATAATAGGTTCATGATCATCTTCACCAGAGCAGAATCATTCGTATGATCAGCCTGAATTTGTGCCTCAAGAGTGGAAGCCCCAGCCCGAGCCCTCTCTTTGGCCTCGGAATGGGCATTCACGCATGACTGTAGCTCGATGAATTCATATTTGTCTTTGCCAACTTTGCCCCAGAGTTGTTCCAGCTCATCACCCTGGCCTTCAACTGAAACAACAACACATCAAGATAACAAAGAGGGAATACAATCCGGTACGAGATACAGGATACCTTTTTCTCCAAAAGAGCCTCTCGAACCCGAATCTGATTAACCTCACGCCATAAAAAGATGAGCTCGCTTTCCTTTGTCGCACAAAGATGTCTGGGGGATTTCTCCCTATCTTGAACATCCCACAGTAGGGCCTCACAATAATGTAGTTCGGCTTTGAGCCTGTCAAAAACTTCAAAAAGAAAGTCAGGTGAACAAAAGGATAAGAGAGGAATGCAAGGCCAAAACATCCTTATAGCTACCAAAACTCACCATGAGGCCGAAGCGTCGAGCCTTGGCAAAGGATGAAGCAACTGCCGACGATACACTAACCTCGGAAGATTGCCGGTCAGCCGAATCACTTCCCCTTAACCGTTGAAAATAGGTCGCCTCACCACAGGCCTTCTCACACCCTAGGGCATCTTTCCTTTTTTCGATGTTCCCTTACTCCGGGGCCAACAATCTTTTTTCCTCCCTCGTGGAATTCAACCTCGCCTTGGAGAAACTCTCGACACCTACAGATAAATCAAATGAGCCAGCAAAAAGGAAGTTGCCCCTTAGGGGGAAAGATGTCGGACACCTACCATGATGTTTCGCCTTCTATCTCCCCTTTGATAGATCTCACCAGCGACGCATGTCGTAGGTCGAGCAAGCTGCTAGCTTACGGGACCATTCGGCTAAGTCTAGGATCTCACTGGGCAACTAGAGAGTTGCTATAAACAAAGAGCAGAAAGATACCATTACGATAATGTTACGGGGCCAACCCGATGCCGAGTTAAAAGACAGTTCAAACAAAGCACTTACGCGTGAGGTTCCATCTCTCAGGGAATGACAAAAATTCTTCAGGTATAACATCGGTCGCCCGACCTCGCACGAACCGATTCATCCATCAATGGTCCTCATCCTTCTCGCTGCCAGTTATAGCAACTCGGGCGGATCTACGCTGAAATACAATCAGAACGCGATAGAACAATGGTCGATACAACCTTACGGGGTGGCTAAGGGTGAATTCTATCCCGGCTCTGTCAGCAAAATATCTCATCGACTTCACTATTTTTCCAAAGAGAGGGATGAACCTGTGCCAACGTTACTTCATCCGGGGGACCCGGCACGAGAAGATAAACATACAGACTCAAGATCCCCTCAGCGTATGTCATGATGTTCTCCTCGGGGGAGGGTACTCCCAAGATCACACCCTCCCCCATGTGCGTTCTTTTTTGATCATATTGAGGTTTTCCTCCCTCACCGACGAAATGATCCTCGACACATGCTTTAGATAGCCTGGAACATTAGGAGGTCTCCCTGTTGTGACGACTTTCTTTGAGGCAAGGAAATTCGAATCTCGCTCTCTTGATGCCGGGGATGAGCAGCCGGTGCTAACCAAAGGCAGAGCACATTAGGGACTCTTTTCTATCCAAGTATCATCAATCGAGGTCGCGACCATGGTTACAACAGAACAAAGGCGAAAAAGATGAGGATCCTGGCAAAAACTCTCTAAAACAGGGTAGTGAAGGACTCACACGAAGTGCCAGGCTCTGCAGAAGAGATAAGCTTATCAAAATTTGCAAAATCACCGCTTGAAGGGCGGATGTGCAAATATATAAAGGTTGAGTGACAACTGCTCGTTTGTCCAAAAGGCCAATTAATCCTGGCCGCATTAAAATCACCTTCTCCTTAGGGAGTGCACTGGCAGAATCATTCCAAGCTCCCATATGACTAGTAAAACTGAAGGATCTCGGGAGATCCCTGACGTCATAAAAATTGGGTTGAAAAGAACTATTGATTCCACCTCGAGATGTAGTTATCCTCGGGGCCGCTGGTCAATCCCATAAAAAGTCCCCGAAGGGCCGGTGCCGGAACGCAAAAACAAAAAAGCAAGAAGAAGGACTGACAGAATAAAAGCTCCTTTTTTATATGAGCAAAGAGATGAAAACATTAGTACATTGTTTGCTTCCCAAGGAGGGAATACATGAAACAAAAAGTCACACACAAAAGTCTAGGAGACTACTCTTCGCCACTATCATCTTTGCCCTTATAAGAAGTATTTAGGAGTGCCAGTTTTCCTTCTATCACACGAGCTTCCTCCAGATGGGCAGACAGTTCAAAGCCTCTGGCCTCGAGTTCTTCTAGGGTCTTCCTCTTTGCCTCCGCTTTGGTGTACTCGATGGCTCGGGTTAGTCTCAGCTCGGCTGCCATAGACATGTTGCGAACCATCATATGCGCCGTGGTCGTATCCTCCTTATAAGTAGCAGCATCTCTTTCAGCCGAAGACTTGGTCGTGACCAAGGTAACTATCTCCCTACGAGCGTCTGAGAGAAGATCTTGGAATGTCGCCAATTCCCCGACCACAACCTTAATTTGCTCTTCCAGCCCAGAGATCTCCGCCTCCAATTGAATAATCCACGAGCTGCTTTGTTCGATCTATGCGGAAGGGCAAGATGATGAATATATGAATCCAGAACATGTGCGAATTTGGGGCAGAAGGACGGGTATGAGCGAGGTAGAGTACCTGAGCAATAAGAGCGGCTTTATCCCAGAGCGCAACCTCTAAAGCACCCCGAAGCTCCCCCAACTCTTTATTCCCCTGGGCACCCCAATCGTAGTTTCGAAGCATGGTTATCACGCTCCTTCTTGTAGCAAGAAATTTCCCCCCAGATTTGAAGAATGGCATGATCATACATCTCTTTACACTGCAGCACAATAGAAAAGATACGAAAGGCGGTGAATAATGACCAGGAACAAAAACAAACACGAAAGGGAAAACTAATACCTATAGCAAAGACTTCTTCACCGCTCTAATAGCGCTGGAAATATCAAGATCAGCCCTGTCGATCACACCGTAAAAAATATCAGCAATAAAATCTCCCCCTTTAGGAGGAGTCCCAGCTTCGATGCTGACCATCCTTTCGGCATCTCTCAGCGCCCGAGATAAAATTGGATAGTTCAAGATAAGGTCATTCAATTTGCCAATTTCTCAAAATAGCGACCCACGCTCCCGAAAGGCCCCAAGCTCCAGTCCCTCAATATTAACTACAATGGTTCTCCTATCAAAATCTATGCCAGATCCAACCACACGGTTCAAAGCCACATCAGCATCCTCGTTAATGGTCCTTCGCCTATCAGCTCGGCCGAAACAAGCCGTGCCATACTCATTAGCCTCCGATCGAGGAGCCTGACAATCTCCCGAACTGGACCTTATTCTCCTCCCCAGCGGACTTCCTCATTGTCCGCCCCCTCGATATCAAGGTTCGACCCAGAAGGTAGAGCAAAAGTCCTATCAGAATGAACGACAGCTGCCCTGCCCTTCCTTATACTATTCATATCAGGCTCTAGGGCCTTTACTTCGTCGTCGGGGGGTGGCCTCATCTGCATATTTTTTCCAAGACCTGTACCAACACAAAAACCACGATATGTTTTCGCTAATAGTTCAAAAGGAAACATAAAACATGAAGTACAGGCGATGACGTAACCTCACCGTGATTCTTGGCCAGCCAATGCTCCTTAGCTAGGATGGTCCAAGACCGTGTACGATATGGGAACTTTTCATCCAAATTCTTGATCCATCCCGACAAGTCTAGGATCAATCTCGAATGCCAAGCAGCAGCTGCAGAAAGCACAAAGAAGTTATTATGACAAATGAAAGGGGAGCCGAGAAGCGGTTAAAGGGAAATTCACTTACATTGAGCATTCCACTACTCCGAAAAAGGCATCCTCTATGCCACGATGATGTCTGAGGTCCTCACTCAGACAAACCTACTCATCCACCCTCGGTCTTTCCCCTCATCAGCGCTCCTGAAAAAAGACTTCTTGGACTGGTGGCGGAGCTTGATCAAGCCTCGATACAGCCAAGGGCGATACAGTCTAATCAAATGGCTGAGGTAAAAACCTCACATGTAACCTCTTCGGTGAAATACTTAAGCATCAACACTATCCTCTAAAAGGATGGGTAGATTTTACCTAATATCGGGCGTAGAAGATAAGGATAACCATATCGACTTCTAATGGAGGAGCTTCAGCGGATTTATCGGGGCCCTGGGTGAATGGGTAAGTGTATATGTGAAGGAATCCATCCTTGAAGTCGGTAATGCTATCATTGGGGCCAGGAATCTCTATCTCCACTGCCTCGCTCCACCGGTAATCCTTCCTCACTTTGTCATCATCGGTCATGATACTGACATATCGAGACACATGCTCGCACTGACCCGGTATAGAAAAGGGAGCTCGATGTCAAAATCCTACGATGTATCAATTTCGGGTGGAGTCCATTGCTATAAATAGGGAATCAATCTATTTTCCCCTCGGGTAATCGGGATGACGGTGCAATATTACTCCGACGAGGGACTATCCTAGAAGTCCTATCCATGAAAAATGGTAAAATCCCTTTTGTAAAGCGGGAAGGATGTCAAATAGCAGAATTTTGGTTCGAGGTATTGTGAGAAAGGTGAATATGTAAATAGTCTAACAACCGGTGAATTTATAGTAACTACTAGGGAAGTAGAAGAGACGAGCCTACGAAAGTTCGTGGTTTCTCAGTTACCGCATCTGACAATGACCCTGCACGGTCCTCTGAGAAATGGCATTTAATGCACTTTGTACTATATGGCATTCCCTCTCCTATATAAGGGTAATACATACTACCTTGTAAGGGATTGATGTTGCTCCATTTCTCCACAAGTATAATAATATCTCTCTCTCCCTCTCTTTTTTCTAAACTTATTGGCTCTCATTGATCCGAGGATACCTCGATTCAATCGCCTTTATACCTATTCTTTGTCGTATAACTTAGTTTTGGTTATAAAAAGTTTTGTTTAATTATATCTTCAACTGTTATCCCATCCTCGACCCCCGATAGCTCGAGCTCGACCCCGAAGTCCTCACCAGCCATGCCTATATCTCGGCAGCAAGCCCTTCGGTTCGATCACTATCTTGTTTTAACTCGTGCTCCATCGTTAAATTCCATATTATTAGCATCAACTGCTCTAAAAGTAGCTTAGGAATAGATCATGTATTTTTAGAGTCTCATTTTACAAAATTAATTGTCCTTCCCATTTTCATGGTAAACAGCCTTCCCGAGGGAGATACAAAATATTAATATAATAGTCTTTCAACAGCTCCAACCACCTCCTCTACCTCAAGTTGAGATCCTTTTGCTTGAATAAAAACTGTAGAATTCGATGATTCGTGAATACTTCGTATGACACTCCGTAAAGATAGTGCGTCCAAATATTCAGCACATGAACAATGGCTTCCAACTCTAAGTCACGAACATGGTAATTCTTCTCGTGAACCTTCAATTGCCGTGATGTTTATGCAATCACCCTGTCATCCTGCATCAATACTGCACGGAGCCCAACACGAGATGCATCACAATACACTGTGTAGGATCCTAAACTGTGGGCAGCACCAATACTTGCACAGTAGTCAAAGCAGTCTTGAGCTTCTAATAGTGCAACTTATATTCATCAGGCCATCTGAACGGGGCACCGTTCTGGGTTAATCTATTCAATAGGGATGCTATGGATAAAAACCCATCCACGAACCGGCAATAATATCGCCAAACCCAGGAAACTCCAGATCTCTGTAGCTGAAGTAGGTCTAGGCTAGTTCTGAACTGCCTCAATCTTCTTAGGATCCCCCTTTATGCTCTCATCCTATACAACATGCCCCAAAAATGCGACTGAGTCTAACCAAAATTCACACTTTGAAAACTTGATTACGGGAGATGCTATGATTGGCTTTCTCCTAGAGTTTGAAGTATAATTCGGAGATGCTTCTCATGCTCCTCTCGACTACGGGAGTAGATCAAGATATAATCAATGAATATAATCACAAAAGAATCTAAGTAGGCTTGAGCACCTGATTTATCAAATCCATAAAAGTTTTTGGGGCATTTATCAACTCAAATGACATCACTAGGAACTCATAATGCACATACCGAGTCCGTAAAGCTGTCTTAGGGACATCAGATGCCCTAATCTTTGAAAATACATTGGAACCCGAAGCTGATAAAATAAGTTATCATTCCTCGACAATAGATACTTGTTGTTTATAGTGATACTGTTAAACTATTGATAGTCTATACACATCCTCATCAACCTATCTTTCTTCATCACGAACAATACGGGCACACCTTATGGCGAGACACAATTTCTAATGAAGTCTTTATCAAGCAAATCTAGTAACTGATCCTTCAACTCTGGCGGGCCATATAGTATAGTAGAATACAAAGTGGATGAGTCACCGGCATGGCTAAGGTCACCGTCTTGACGTGATAGTCAAATATAACATGATAAGATGACAGGAAATCCATACCCAAGATAACATCAAAATCTACCAATAGTAATCACACACGAGCGATGGACACGATATAAAATAATAGAATTTCCCACATGTGTAGATACATACACATGAGCACTCAAAGAATCATGAGGCATAACCAAATACAAAGCGAAATTGAATTACACGTAGGAATAAGTAGATCCCCAAATCAAATAGAACTGAAGCATCTCTATGGCAAACCACAATAAGACCTGTGATAATGACATCAGATGACTCATCCTCAGGCCTAGTCGGGAAAGCATAACATCGGGGCTTGGCGCTAACACTCTGAACTACATCTCTAGGACGGCCTCTAGCTGGCACCTCTATTGGCCTGACCTCCACCTCTAACGGCCCGACCTCCACCTTTGGCTGCCTGACCCCTACCACTAGCTAGTTGAGCGAGCGATGAAGCAACCGTTGATGGATTTATTACACAAGAACTATGATGCTTCATGCTGCCCTATGACAGGGGAAAAATATAAAAATGTGCCTCGGGTCACCACAAGTATAACAAGCCCTCGGTTGCTGTGACCGTTAACCCTGGAACTGGCCCTATCGACTTGGGTAACCACTTTGTTAACTCTGAATTGGAGGTCTACTAATATGAGCTGGTGGTATACTGTAGGTTAGCTGCTCCGGGTGAGACACATAAGGACTACGACTCCCTGAAGCACTATGAGATGTTTGAAGCGGTGAATGAAATGGTCTTGGAGGATGGCCTCTACCAAAAGTACCCCTGCATCTATATAAGGCACCACTAAAACTCACGGAATGACGAGGCCTCTTATCTAACACTGGCTTTCTCTTTTGAGCACAAGCTAGCTCAATTCGTCTCGCAATATCTAACATTGGCTTTCTCTTTTGAGCACAAGCTAGCTCAATTCGTCTCGCAATATCTATGACCTTCTAAAAAGAAACATCACTCGCGGTCTCCTCTGCCATCTCCAGCCTGAGAGTGAAAGCAGTCTTATCAATAAATCTCCTTACTCTCTCCCTCTCAGAAGGAAGCAAGATAGTAGCATGGCAAGCTAGGTCAAGAAATCTAGTCTCGTACTGGGCAATAATCATACTACCCTACTTGATATGCTCAAATTGCCCACAATACTACTCTCTCAGGGTGATAGGAATGAACTTCTCTAGAAATAGCTGTGAGAACTAGTCTCCAGGAGACCCTATTTGTCTAGTCAACATAATATCTCCACCATCTCCGGGCGGAACTAGTCATCTAAAATGCTGCAAAATCGACCCCATTTGTCTCAACCTTACCCATGTTGTGCAACACCTCGTGGTAACGGTCCAGAAAATCTTGTGGTTCCTTAGAATATGCACCATTGAAATGAATAGGAAAGATCTTGGTTATCTTATCCAACCTCAACACAGCCTCAGAAGACAAAGCGAGTCTATCACCGGCCTGTGCCGCAATAACCGATTTAACTACCCCAACCAGTGGTGCTGCTGGAGTTTGATACTAGGGATCCACCTGCCCAGGGTATGAGTTGTGGGGGTCTGTGCTACTCTCCCAGCCTGAGATAAAGCTTGTGCCACCAAAAAGGTATCGATCTGGGACACACTCTCCATAAGGCCCACCAAAAAAACTAGAGCATCTTGAAGTATTGGAGTGGCTATAAACCCCTCCGGGGCCTGAGCTTGTCTATCAAATACAGTTTTAACTGGAACCTCTTCCTCAAAATCCATTTGAGGCTCCGCTTCAGGTGTTGCGCCTTGAGCTATCGGCTGAGATCTACTTCCGCCTCGGCCTCTGTCATGAACTCGGCCTCAACCTCTGCCCCTGGATTTAGCTTCCACTAGGGGCCCTAGGTCTTATCTGAGTGAATATATAATGTGTATTCTCTCCATCTATGAGAGAAAAATAGTAGAATGGTTCAATCATCAATGACAGAATAAAATTGAATGACAAAGTAATGAAGAAGTGATATTTTTCCTAAACTCCATAGCCTCTAAGAGATAAGTACAGACGTCTCTATACTGATCATTCACACTCTACTAAGCTTGCTCATGACTCGTGAGACCTAGAAAACCTAGTGCTCTAATACCAACTTTTCACGACCAAGAATCTCAACCTCGCGGTCATGATGGCGCCTAATATCCACTTTCTACGCAAGCCGACATGAGATTTTAAATAGCCAGATTTTAACAACTTAACAAGGTGATGACAAATACTGAAAGATAGGGACTCAAACTATTACAGCCCCAACATAAATCATGTAATAACATATACTCCTAAAGATCTGGTGTCATGAGTACATGAGCTATTAAAAATTCTACAAATAGAGTTTGAAATAAATACAATTATTTCGAATAAAATGAACAGTAAATAAGGGAAGGGAAGGGGATTCCAAGTTCTGCGGACGCCAACAGAGCTACCTCATGTCTCCATATGCAAAGATTTAAGATGACGCACCTCACACACCACTGGAACCAATACCAAAATTTGCACAAGAAGTGCAGAAGTGCAGTATGAGTACAACTGACCCAATATACTCCATAAGTATCGAGCCTAACCTCGATGAGGTAGTGACGAGGCTATGACAAGACACTCACGTAATTCATTCTCTACAAACATATATATATATATATGTAAGACAACAACGAAACAAAGATTTAATAATTTATAATTTGGAGGGGACATGCAAAAGGGGGAAAAGATACGATAACTAAGACAAATATGACATCACAAGATAGCCAAATAGCATAGCAACCAATGAAGATATATAAACATACATTATAAACATGGCACGACATTACCCTTCGTGCTTTTACTCTCAACCTTACCATGAAATTGTCACGACCCAATTCAATCATAGGCCGTGGTAGCGCTCAACAACATTGCTTGGCAAGCCAACACTGATCAAACTAGTGATTTCCCATTTAAAAAATTTAATAAGTTGATAGTAATTCTTCATTTGTTAAAATATTTAGAAATTTACCAATGAAACAAAGTTAAACGGAAGACACAAATACAAGATGTAATCATTTATACAATACCAAAATCATATGTCTACTAGTACGTGTGCCAAGATTTGGTGTCACGGGTAGTGGGAAATATAGTAGAATGTACAAAAAGAATACTAACCTACTATCTGAAAGAAAATAGATAGAAAAATAAAGCATAACGTAGAATCCAGTTGCTGAAGAACGGCTCAGAGGTCAACTCACCCTGATATCTTGAAATGGGGGTCAAATCTGCACGCCGGACTGGTGACCAAATGCACTTGCCTCAAATCCTATACAATTAAGTACATAAGTGTAGCATGAGTACATTAAAATATGTACCCAGTAAGTATCTAGTCTAACCTCGAAGAAGTAGTGATAAGGGGTCGACTCCGACTTACGGCCAAGAATATAATAATGTGAAATTCAATTTAGAAAGATATAGAGATAAAAATAGAAATCAAAATAGGAAACAACTGAACAATTATTTCATCATATTTAAGAACTCGAAACAGTTCCTTCATTTTTAAACGAATAATCTCTCAAATGATGAATTTATACAAGTTATAAAGGGACTTCTAGTTCTACTATCACACAAATTCCACCGAGGACGTTCGACCTGATCCTGCATAAATGTAAATTATGCACTGCTGATGTCGAAAGGTGCGAACCATAGATGCATCTATTTACCCTGATCGCGGATCAGACATGCGACGCGGTCAAATATAAATTAAAGGAATCACCCTGTTCGCAGATCATACATGCGGCGCAGTCAAATATAAATTTATCATCAAATCATAACCCTTTCTTGATTATTTTAAAAACCAAGAAAATTCAACTTGAAGCCTTTAAATCCTTGGAAATACTCAACTTAATTCCATTTGTTACAATTGGCCAATATACTCAATTACGGTGTCCACACAGCATGGTGTAAACCAAAAACTAACATGAATATACCTACGGACTCTCGTCACTTCGTGCATATTAGCCCCCAAAATCAATCGTATATTAGTTAAGTTTACCTATGGGAAAATTTCACTCTTATAAGGTTAGAGAAGAGACTTACCTCGTCTTAAAGCCCACTTCCAAACTCAAGAATGAGCAAAACCCTCAAATCGGAGCCAAACAATCCAAAACTATTCAAATACTGTATAAACTAATCAATATATATTCTTTGTATTTAACTATTAAAGTGATTACCCAACCCAAATGCAAAATTCCTAAAATTTATCCCCGAGCTCACGTGCCCGTATTCTGGAAATGTTCGAAGGAAATTGTTACTCATAACTTTAGGAACATAAATATATGATTTTCACTAAGTTTCATAATCATTTTTGTGTTAAAATCTCATTTTATCAAAACTGTAGGTTTTCACCTAAACCCATAATTTCTACAAATTTATGTGTTAAAATCCACCCATAAACTATGTATTTAACTCCCATTGGGTAGGAATTACTTACCTCAAAATGTTGGGTGAAATCCCCTCTATAAAAGCTCCAAGAATCGCCCAATAATGTAATAAAATGAGTCAAAACTGCCTAAATCCCGTATTAAATGAACTTTCTGCCTTCTGTAATTTTTGCACCTGCGGAGGGACTTCTCCTTCTGCGGGACCGCTTATGCGGTCAAAGGTCCCTTCATGCGGAGAAGCCTAAGATTGGATGGTTTCACTTCTGCGGGCGGGGTGCTGCTTTTGTGGCCCTACCATATGAGGCTAAAAGGCTCATGCGGCTCAAGCTGCTTTTGTGATCACTGCCAACGCACTTGTGCTTTCACAGGTGGGTTCCCTCTTCTGCAGATACCATGACTGGGCATCCCATGATGGGCTGCTTCTGCATCATTTGGCTCGTTTCTGCGAGTTCGCACCTGTGGCTGGCCAAGCACAGGTGTGATTATGACAGCAAGTGCAACTTCAGCTCTTGCTCCAAATTTCCAACTTGGTCAGAGCCTCGTCCGATTGACGGTCGGGGCCCCGGGGCCCCGCCCAAACGTACCAATAAGTTTGGAATCATAAAAAGGGCTCGCTCAAACTGACAAAATGGTTGAAACAACATTAAAACTAAGAATCACATCCCAAAACCAATTAAATCAAGCTTAAGAACTCCATGTTCTTCTATTTACTTCCAATGCTCCGAAACGTACTTATATTACTCGGAAAGACACAAAATTTTGCGTACAAGTCTAAATGACATTACAAAACTATTTTCGATCTCGGAATTCTGTTTGGACCTTGATATCACGGAAACCCGCTCCAAATCAAATTTTAAAGAACTTCAAAATCTTCAAAACCCAACTTTCGCTATCAGGCGCAAAAATGCTCTCGGGTCATCCAAAACCCGATTCGAAAATACTCCTAAGTCTAAAATCATCATACAAACCTATTGGAACTGTCAAATACCAATTCCGAGGTCATTTACTCAAAATATTAACTAAATTCAAACTTGGCTTTTTAGGCCAACCTTAAGGAACAAATTGTTCTGCTTTTAACCTGTACTCTTCCAAATCCCGAACTAATAATCACTAAAAGTCATAAATTAATAAATGAAAATAGAATAAGTATTATTTAGGGGAATGGGGTTCTAGAAGGCAAAACGATCGATCGGGTCGTCATATTCTCCACCTCTTAGACAAACGTTCGTCCTCGAACAGGTTTAGATTCATACTTGAAGTGTTGAATAAGTATGGATATATGACCCCGCATGTTCTCGTCAGACTCCTATGTCACCTCCTCGAGTAGTTGGCCCATCCACTGAATTTTTACCATGGAAATCTTCTTGGATCTCAACTGGGGATCCTACCTAGCAACAATAGCAAATAGTTCCTTCTTATAACCGAAGCTCTCATCTAGCTGAATAGTGCTGAAGTCTAACACATGTCAAAAGTTGACATGATATCTCTGGAGCATATACACGTGAAAAGCTGGATGAACCCATGATAGGCTGGGAGGCAAAGTAATCTCATAATCAACCTCCCCAACTCGTCTCAACACCTTAAATGGGCATATACCCTTCATCAGAGAGACTTTCAAGAGAACCTTCTCGTCGACCATAAATGGTACGCCACGACCTTCTGATTCGCGTAACTCTTTTATCTGGACTGTTCTATGCGAAGCCAATCATTGATCTACCTTACCTTTTCCAAGGCATCCTTTACCAAATCAGTACCATATAACTTAGCCTCACCGGGCTCAAACCACCTAATGGGAGAGCGACATCGCCGACCATATAAAGCCCTAAATGGAGCCATCTCGATGGTGGGGTGATAACTTTTGTTTTAAGCAAACCCGACGAAAGGCAAGAACTGATCCCACTTTCCCCAAAGTCAATCAAACAGGCTCTGAGCATGTCCTGCAATATTTGAACTATCTGCTTTAACTGCCTGTGATCTATGGGTAAAATTCATGCTGAGCTTTACATGAGTCCCCAACTCACTCTGAATGTTTCTCAGAAATGCAAAGTGAACTGAGGGCCTCTATCTGATATGGTTGTAATAGGCACACCGTGCAACCAAACTATCTCCCAAATATAAATTAGGGCCAACCTCTCTTAAGTAAAAGTAATTACAACTGGAATGAAGTGTGCCGACTTGGTCAATATATCAACAATTACCGAAACTGCATCAAACTTCTGCAAAGTCCGCAACAAACCAGCAATGAAGTCCATAGTAATACGCTCCTATTTCCACTATAGTATGGTCACTTGCTGAATTAGTCCACCTAGAGTCTGGTGCACATACTTAACCTGCTGGCAATAAAGGCACCAAGATACATACTCAACTATGTTTTTCCTCATCCATCGCAACCAATAATGTTGCCTCAGGTCACAATACATCTTCGTAGCACCTAGATGAATAAAATACTGAGAATTGTATGCCTCTTCTAGGATCTTCTCCCTCAAGCCATGGAAATTAGGAACACATAGATGACCCTGGAGTCACAGAACACCGTCCTCGCCCATAGAAACCTCCTTGGAACTACCCTGCAGCACATGCTCTCCGAGGACTGCCAAATGCAGATCATCATTATGTCCATCCTTGAATTGCTCCAACAGTGAACACTGGCAATAACACATACAAGAACCCATCTGGCCTCTGAAATATCTAATCTCACAAGTCTATTAGACAAAGCCTAAATGTCCAAAGCTAGTGGCATCTCTTTTGCTGAGATGAATTCCCAGCTACCCATATACTCTGCCTTCCTTCTTAAGGAATCCGCGACCATATTTGCCTTGCCCGGAATCTTTCAGTAACTCAAGCCATCTGCACTAACTCAAATTTAGATCCCTTTGCTTGAACAAATGTTTTAAGCTGCGATGATCAGTCTAAACCTCACATGACACCCTATAAAGGTAATGCCTCCAGATCTTAAGAGCATGAATAATCGCTGTTAACTGTAGGTCGTGCACAAGGTAATTCTTCTCATAAATCTTCAGTTGATGAGAAGCATACGCAATAACTCGCCCCTTCTGCATCAATACATAACCCAAGCCAATGCGTCAAGAGTTGTAATACACTAAATACATCCCCGAACCAGAAGGCAACACTAGAACCGATGCTATAGTCAAAACTATCTTGAGCTTCTGAAAGCTCGCCTCACAATCACCAGACCAACAGAATGGAACACCCTTTTGGGTCAATCTAGTCTGAGATGCTACGATGGATTTAAAACCCTGCACAAATCAGAGATAATAACATGCCAACCCCAGGAAACTCCTAATCTTACTGACTAAAGTAGGAGGAGGCCAACTCTGAAGTGACTCAATCTTCTTGGGATCTACCTTAATACCGTCTCTGAATACAACATGCCCCAAGAATTCCATAGACTTTATCCAAAACTCACACTTGGAAAACTTATCATATAGATTTTATTCTCATAATGTCTGAATTACCACTCTCAAATACGGCTAGTGCTCCCCCCACTACGTGAGTAAATCAAGATGTCATCAATGAATACAATAACGAAGGATTCAATTTAAGGCCTGAACAGTCTATTTATGAAATCCATAAACTTCGTTGAAGCATTAGTCAAGCTGAAGGAAATCACAAGGAACTCATAATGGCCATATCTTGTATGGAAAGCAGTCTTCGGAACATTCGAGTCCTTAATCTGTAATTGGTACCCTGATGTCAAGTCGATCTTAGAAAACATCCTAACACCCTGCAACTGGTCAAACAAATCATCTATATGCAGTAACGGGTACTTGTTCATGATGGTAACTTTGTTCAACTAGCAGTAATCAATACACATCCGCATAGTCCCATCATTCTTCTTCACAAATAACATTGGTGCACCAAGGTGACACACTTGGTTTGACAAAACCTTTTTCTAGAAACTTCTCAAGCTACTCCTTCAACTCTTTTGGAGCCATACGTTATCGTAGGATAGATATAGGCTAGGTGTCGCGCCCCTTTTTCTCGCAAAATTGAGTTTTGACACGTGACAACTGTTTTAAGGAACATGTTAAAATAGATGAGTCACCACCTAATGGGTTTGAGGTGTGTTAGGGTACCTATTTGCAAATATCTCAGGTTTAACCAATTTGCATCACCAAAGATCGGGTAAGGGCTCGAAATTACCTCAAAGAGAAGGTGTTAGGTACTCTTCGAGGTCCACAATTGCGGGTCCCAGCCGAACTTGAATTATATAATTTGGTCTATATGATAAAATAAATGAAGAGAGATCACAAATTTAAGAAAGTTTGTTATAAATATGTTTTGAACAAAGGGTACAACTACTTTTTTATTCTAGTAGGAAAATAAAGAAGGGGGTCCTAAATTTTTTAGACTAAAGGATTACCATGTGCAATATAAATAATAATTCTAACTCTCTCCAGATGGGGTATTACTCGTATTGTTCAGTGGGCAAATACTATCATCTATTGCTACCTAATTACTATCTTTAAGTTGTTACGTAAAGCGTACTAGTTCAATTATAACTCGCACCATATGGGTGCACTATCCGTCCCATGCCTATGGTCCAGGAGCCGTTTGGACCTCTATTTGGGTGGTTACAGACTTAACTTAGGTTTCTCAAAATTAAAAAACTAGGCAACATACAAAACAAGCCGGACTTCATATAAAAACAATTAAGGGCTTAAGTTAGCCTCCACACTTAGACAACAAATGCACGCAAACACATTAGACGTTTGACAGTTTTACAATTAAGTTGAGTTAAAGTTATTAAATCCTACAGTGTCACGACCCAATGCCCAAACCCGGTCGTGATGGCGCCTCTCATGAAGACAAGGTCAGCCAGACCATCTCAGAACACCACTTAAAGCAGTTAATCAGTTATATAACAGTCCGAATATGATTTAATCAATACAAATACAACCCAATACAGCCCGACCGGGGTGTCACAAGTCACGAGCATCTAGGAGGATCTTTATTACAATTTAAAATATATAATACATTGAGTAAAATTTGGAAAACAAGAAGGAGAAGAATCTCGGTGCCGCGAACGCCGGCGGTCACCTTGCTTAGCTACGATAGCAATACCTTCAATCCGCTACTAACCCGTTACCAGGTGAAACAGTACCTGCAATTGCACGCGAGGTGCAGGGAGTAAAGTGAGTACTTCCAACTCAGTGGTAATAAGAGAGAATAATAACTGAGGGATAAGAAAACACGTATGGGCACACCCAAATGCTATAAAAGACAGTACAACCCTCTGAGAAAGATAGTAAAACTGTAACATCGACAAAATACTTTAGAACACCTCAAGCTCAGTTAAAAATATCTTTTGAAAGTAAGTCTTTTCAACAGTTGCAAAATAATTTTCAACAAGTAGGAAACAGTCAGAAATCTGCCCGTTGGGCTCAGTATCAACCTCTCAGTGCAGTATCAGCCCCGCGGGCTCACTCCCAACTCACCAAGCACAATATCAGCCCCTCGGGCTCAGCACTCCATAACAAGTAACACCAGAGTATCTGGTCAACAAGGCAAGAAATAATATGTATGCCAATGATATATGAGTGCTAAATGTCATGCCACGTAGTGCAAATAGGAGTAGGTGCATGAATGCAATGCAACGCATGTGACCGCTATGACGCGTAGCCCGATCCATGGGTACCCTGCGCTCACTGGGGGTGTGTACAGACTCCGAAGGGGCTCCTTCAGCCCAAGCGCTATAATACTACGGCGTGCAGTCCGATCCACATAACATATCACTGCGGCGTGCAGTCCGATCCATATAATATATATTATTGCGGCGTGCAGTCTGATCCAAGCAATATGTTACTGTGGCGTGCAGTCCGATCCGTGCATGTATATGCATATGCACACATAACACTCGAGGTATGAAAGCCTCCCCACGTATCACTCGAGGCCTGAAAGCCTCCTCACATCACTC